>DWMY01000135.1:0-44071 GCA_018249775.1 Heliconius hecalesia formosus
ATATATATATATATATATATATATATATATATATATATATATATATATATATATATATATATATATATATATATATATATATATATATATATATATATATATATATATATATATATATATGTATTTTTTATGGAAGTCTCTTGATTTTTTGGTTATTTGTGAACCGATTTTAAACTTTGTTTTTGCCCACATTAACTAGTATTTAAACTAATATAATAAAGCGGAAGAGTTTCTTTGTTTGCTTATTTAAGCGCTAAGATCTCTGGATCTACTGATCAGATTTACTTTTTTTTTATTTTGTATGAAAGTTACATCCCTCAGGAGTTCTACATAACATTACTGTGTAAGTCTTAGTTAGCCTTAAATAACGAAATAACGATCATAATTTACACCATCGAATTTTCTTAAAAAATAGTTAAATATAATATTAGCACATTGTATGGCAGAATTTTTTTTTATTAGTTAAAAAAAATACGCGATATGATGTCATAAATAAGTCATAATCAGACATTTTGTGACAAAAAATAATTGAAAATTGCAAGGTCAATCCATAAATATTGGAAATTGCAAAGTTAATCCATAATCAAGGAAATTTTATGAAGATAATTTTTGGCTTTTATAGCATTTAATTTGGACGTATACTTTCGAAACAATGTAAAATTAAAATAATTCAACCATCTGTTTTCTGCTGCAAGACTAGGTTTGAGTCTCTCAACTAGTCTGTGTGACTAGCACTTTTGATTGATTGCACTTTCTTAGAATTACAAAAACAAGTTGTTCATGATTGAACGTATCAATCCATTGGAAAATGCAGCATAATAATAGTATATGGGTGGCATGCGGGCGAAGCCGCAAAGAAAAGAAAAATATATTTACCTAAGTTGACACCGACTCCAACGAATTTAAATGTAAAATATTATAATATTTATGATTATTTCACTTCTTTTCTGCTTGTATGTAGCTTATGTTAATGTAGAAATTCATTGCTTAATCTTACACTGGTTTATATACTTTTTTATATGAGATATAAATGCAAGAAATAATTATAATAGTAATAGATAAATAACTAAATCGAAGCTTTTATTTACGAGTAGATATATTATGATAAAACATAAATTATTTTATAATCACATATATACTACCTACAAAGTTTCAAGTTAATGGTAAATACTGTAGTGCTGTGGACACTAAAAATAGATGCAGCCCGTCCACGCCTGCGCATTCTCTGTAACCTTGCAACCCCAACCTGTATTTCTCTAAAATCCAACCCTGTCCCCATCTCCTAGTCCTCAACCCCCTTGCCATCTTTATGTACCTGGTCCTCACGGTCAAGGGTACTCAGTAAGCGCCGGGCTCTCAACCAGGACGGTTTTCTCTAAATAGGTTAGTAGATACGCGTTTATATGATAAAATAGTATCTATATAATAATATTCTACTGTAAAATGTTTGCATTTTTTTCTCAACTGACTTAAAAAATTGGAGATCATTATTTTGAAGTTGTATATATGTGATATTGTTTTAATTTGATAATACTTGATTATGATGATCTTGTCATAAGTTTTGTGATGGATGTATGTTTGTCCATTATTTTTATTTTTAGTAATTTTTGAGATTTATATTTTTATTTTAATGTATTCTAACTTAGGAAACAATACAAATTTTATCAAAACCGTTTCAGCAGTTTTGATACATCCACGTATTTCTGGACAGGACATATACACTGTAGTTACCAAGATAATTGACATATATGTGAAGTCAATTTTTTTTAAATATTTTTTTTAATTAAACTATTTCTTAAACTTATATACTTAAGAAACTTCTGTTGAGAACCGACGGTAAGCCGCGTAGGCGTTAAACTCTTTCTTGTACTTATAAAATTATCGTTTTCTTCAAAATTAACAGTTAACGTAACGTGTGGGGGACCGAAGAAAATTTGGTTGTACTTGTGGTCATCACCAGCCAGTAGTATCGGTATGTAAAACTCTGTAAACTAAGTTAACTTTATAGTAGATATATTTTAAAAGTACTTACATTTACTTCATTAAATAATTTAGTTATTGCTTTCAGTGCTTATGTAGTGTACTATCTGTCATATTATTTTTATATAATGGTTTTTACTAGTAATCAAAGCAACTCCTACAGTATTAATATCAAATAATATTTATTAAATTTTGACGATTAAAATGTTATGTAGAATGTTAAACCACATTTAACACTATATACTATTACTTAATTCGTTATTTACTAAAATTTGTATGTACATCAGGCTATTTATTTATATAAAGAAACATATTATCATTTATAACTAGAGTAATTTATAATATTTCATGACACAAAACTCTAGACTCATCACTCTTAAGGTAATTTTCATTTATCTGATGTATTCGTAACTACATAGATTTTACATAAGGTCATGGTTAACTGTTGCACTTGTTGCACATGCGCACTAACACCTGAAAAATGTATTTTCAAAAAAATGGCGGGGCCATGTTTAGCAAAATATATATTTTATAAATACTTATATTTAAAAAATGTAAATAATTCTATTGCTGGTCTCATTTATATATTTAAGAATATATATATATTATATATATATATATATATGTGTGTGTGTTTTTATCTTCACCACTTTAAACGAAAACACCGTTTTAAATACTCTATTAAAACCGAAAGAAAAGAAATAGAGAAACGAAAGAAAATTTGCCAAGAATTAAAAATATATTATTTTCAAACAAAATAAATAAAAAATTATCGTTGTAAAATTTAACGACATTTGTTAAGAATAACGCACACAGTAGTATATAAATGTAATCATACATAAAAAAATTGCTGTGGGCGCAGATATAGAATAATAAGTGATGTTAAACGCCCGCTGAAGCGAATTTTTCTCTTTGTACATGCGCAGAAAATTGTACCGGATTGGTAGACATTATGTTTACCTAGTCCTTATATATAAGTAATCATCATACTTCCTATTTCACTTACTAATATTATAAACGTAAATGTAATTTTATTTGTTACGCTTTGAAGCCAAAACTACTCAACCGATTATCATGAAATTTTGTACACATAGAAATATTGAAATTACAATAGATAGATATACACATAGATATTTATTATTAAAAAAATATATTTATAAAATATATAAATTATCCTTTGGCTATAATATAAAAATGACTTTAAGCGAGCGAAGTCGCGTTTTAGTCTCTAGTACATATTTGCAAGCGAAACCGCGAGCAGATATAGCCCTAGTAATATATAATTATTAATTATATTTAGGCATTATAATTCTACATCCATTGAATGGACTTTATTTTTTGAAATGACCTTATTTGCAATAAGTCTAATTGATAAATCGGTACCTAATATATTAATAATAATATTCACCAAATTTATTCTTTTACGTATATATATATATATATGAAAATAAATATTTATGTTTGTATTTACATTACCTCGCTCTGTTGTCGAAGCAAAACGCGGCGTTAAGTTCCGCCACTCAATACGCAATGCCTCTAGTATTCGGCGAAAAATGGGGAATGTCTAAACACTAGGTTCCCTCTGCCCTGCTGTGTAAACGTGAAGCCAAAAAACCACATCAATTTTCTTATATTATAATATATTTTTTTACTATTCTACTTTAACATATGTTAGGCTTATTAAAAATTAATATTAATGTGAAAATGTGAATTTGATTTGTGAACACGGCGAATGTGGTGTGTGGATTTGAATTGTAAAATTGCGGATGGATCAGAAGTGTAAAATTGAAAATTTAATGCGTAAACATATGAATTTGGAGTGAAAAACTTATAAATATAGCTATTTGTTCATTAATTTCAAAACACATTTAAATTAAATACACTATTAAGTTACTAAACAATACGGTTTTTTTAAAACTTTTGGCATCGGAAAAAAAACAATATATTTTTTTTAACAACTTATTATACACGCATATATATATCAAAGTGACAGTCAACGTATACGTAATTCGCATTTCGCTAAAAAGGTGTAAGTATTTATATTGTTAAATTTATTATTATTAAAAATAGTTGAGGCCAGTCGTAGTTCAGGGGCACACAGTGTGACTGTAAATGCAACTGGTTGTGGTTTCGATCACCACTCGAGAAAATGAAATATTAATTTATATTTTTATTTGTTCTCTCTGGTGTCGAAGCAAAGCGCGACGTTGAGTTCCGCCACTCAACACGTAATGCCTCCAGAATTCGGCGGAAAGTGTGAAATGGAGTTTCTAAACACTAGGTTTCCTCGGCCTACCCTGCTGTGTGTGGGATACAACAAAAAGCTGATTTTAATTTTTTTTTTACATATAGCTTTAGTTGCTTACTTATTTATAGCGTTTAATAGTTGGTAATATTTTTTTTTTAGACCAAGTACGCAGTAGCTGAAAGGAGTCGATATATTGAAATTACCGGATATATAATATCTTTCATCGCCATTATCGTGGCACTATATATATTTAAAAAGTTTCGGTAATAATAACACTGTATACGATATTTTTATTATATATTATTTAAATCAGATTTATAAACTAATTACATGTTTATTTGTACCAGAATTATTCAGAATGTTCGCAATCGTATACACAAACATTTGTTTTATTCGCTATTGTTCGAAACGATTCTCCATCTTGTTATTATTTTGGATCAATATATAATCAGAGACAGTGTAACGGTTAAGACGACGAGCTATAGATTGAAAGGAATTGACAATACCGTAAGTATTAGTTTTTATTGTTTCTTAAAAGAAATAAAAATTGAGATATGTAGAGACCGTAGCGTTTGGCGCTCCGTTCTCTCTGACTACCCCGCTAGGGATAAAGCGTGAAGTTAGGTTAGTTTAGTTTAGTATAAAAGAAATAAACAATATCGACGTTTGAAAGTATGTACATATTTGGAATCAGTGGATTTTTCTGCGTCTTTTCAATCAAGTTTTCATAATTTTCAGAGCACTTTTTTGAGGCTAGAACCCCACAGTTACTTTGCTGTCATTTTGAAATATCATTGTATAAACTTACATAGAAATCATAATATTTTATTACTCGCTAAAACCACTTTTTTATTAACATGTTGCTCGAATTTTCCAAACACTGTTCTCAGTATTAAGTATATATTGATTGATATTTTTATTCTCTTTAAGAAAGAGAATAAAAATATTAAGATTAGTCCTACAAATATATTGCATCTCTATTACTTCTTTCTTTCATTCTTCTTCTACAGTTTCGTGGCCGTAACAACGTCAGTACAGCCATATGTTCAGCTATGTTGATGTTCCGACGTCCCATCCATGAAGATTCAGAAGTTGATTATCTTTCCATTTACACTGCTTCTTACGTTTTTTTTTTTTAAATTTTTTTTCTTTATTTTCTCGTATATCAAAAGACTGACTTTCCTCATGTTCTTAAAATCATAACTCAAGCTGTGGGGCATTTGATAAAGCATTATCATCTTATGATTATCCTAAAATATCTCTTGGTACCTCTTAAAAATTTATGGAGCTCTAAAAAGCATTCACCAAGCACACTAGCATTAGCGAAAATGTTCCACAGATTTTTGCATCTGATTTTGACAAAATTGTTTATAGCTTACAAGGATTGTCGTAAATGCAATTTTTCGTTTGTTATATAATATGTTTTTTTTTATTACTGTTTTTACAATTGGTCTTTCTATTTCATCAGGTAATCAATGTTGTAATATAGCCCCTAGGGTTCTTGGACATGTCTAATTAAAATTATTCAATGGATTGCAAATAACTGCCAGATTAAACACAAAGGAAAATCTTGGGCCCAAATGTAAAGATTTAAGATATGGTCTAAAAAATTAATATATATTTTTTTATTTTAGAATATTAAAAATTAGCTCAATTGACAATCTGGAAGTGGAGATAAATAAGAAAAATAGTTTGAGATCCTTAATCGATATAAATAATCGATTACAGTACTACGAAAATACAATATTTAAAATTAAATTAAATTAAAAAATGCAATGTAATTAATATTAAAAGATGCAGAAAAAATCTATATATAATATATAAATTTGGTCTTTTTCAGCCTAATACTTTTTTCAAGATGTTTTTTTAATCTGAAACTTTAATCGGCTCTGGTATAAAGTTCACAAAATGGCATTTTGACCAAATAGCCTTTCAACCGCCGATATGTATACTTAATGAGGCCAGTCATGGCGAAATGGCATAAGCGTGCGACTGTAAACGTGATAGGTCGTGGGTTCGATTCCCACTCGAGGAAAAGAAATATTTAAGATCTATAAAATAATTTTATGATTTTTATTTTTTTAAAATAACGAGGCAAAGCGGTGAAGAAAATTCGGTGGTGGGGAACCGAAGTATCATAACACGAGGTTGTCAGGTTTTTTTTGCCTCAGCTTGCTATATACGCGATACAACGTGAAGCTATTAAAAATAATATATATCTAATAGTTAATAATAGTTAATATAAAATAATAATAAAGTAAGTTATTATTTAAACCCTTCATTACAGCCAACTCTATGTGAGGTTCTGTACGTAATGGCGGAATATTCTGTTGCTGCGGTTTACTCGTGGATTTTCATAGAAGGATTGCATCTCAATTACCTGATATCCAATAAAGCTTTGCAACCATTTCATTTTAAAACTTATTGTATATGTGGATGGACGGTGCCTTTAATTTTGACGTCAATCTGGACAGTCGTCGTATGGGTTTCGTATAAAAAAGAAAGCGTTACAGTGTTAGTTTAATAATCGATTTATTTATTTATTTATTTAATATATTATATTATTATATAGTTATATCTATTAATATTCTTTCTTTCAGATGTTGGTTCGGATACAATTTAAAACTTAGTTATTGGATAATACAAGGACCAAGAGTTGCGGTTATTTTGGTAAAACTTCAAAAGTTACGTGTAAAAAACTCTATATATATATTTTTATTGACAACTAAATTATAATTTTATTATTTCAGTGCAATGCCGTTATCCTTGTTAGAGTAATGAAAATGGTTATTAAAAAATTAAAGGAGGCGAAGACACCAGAAAATCTTAAAATAAAGTAGACAACGGTTTTTTTTATATATCGCATATTAAAATATTTATTTTTTTGAAATATTTTTAATAGATATGAATGTATATTTTCTTATTTTGCAGGAAGAGCGTTAAAGCAGCTTTATTTTTGCTGCCTATTCTAGGCTTATCAAACGTCCTCAGTATATTTGATATATCTATATATGCTAACATATACATATTCATGGCATTTTGTTATACACGTCAGTTCATCAAATCTTTTCAAGGTTTTCTTTTGACACTTATTTATTGTGTTGGCAATGAAGAGGTGAATAGTGACATAAAATCTTGATTATTTTTAAATATCTATATTTGATTTTTTTGTTATATATTTTTTATTTACTTATATGTCAGGTGAGGGCTGTAGTATTGAGGAAAATGGGGCTTTTCGCGTGGCATATAGATTGGTTAGCCCACATCCGCTGGTTGCGCCCTCGACGATTAGGGACAAATCCTATGGCAGCAATGTAGGTATCTTAAAATTGGGTCAAGTGTATTGTGATCTCGCACGCCCTACTTTCTCACTCAAGCCTCAGTGGCAGTTGGCGAAACGCCCACTGTCTTCATATGATATATATATTTAGTTACCTTCCACGCTATGTCTCATATTAACAAGTTTTAATCTTATAGATATACGTTGATAATTGAGATAATGAAGGTGTTTTAATATCATAGATTTAAGAATATATTTAATACTAAATAAGTAATTATTTTAAACTTTTTTTAATTATCCCAACCAATACCAAAAGTAAATACATTTTTTAGCTCGCCAGCAGGCACGTCGACACCTACGATGGGAGAAGTAACCATACTTAGGTAACTTTATGACCAAAACATACATTTTCCACACATTGTCCTTTTTTAAATAAAAATTATACCTAATAACAATACGTACAATATACAAACCACTTAAAGTATTACAGTTCTTGTTACTATTTATTTGATCTTATTATTTTAAGTTGTGTATACAAATCAAATTAAAAGTCACTTCGATTTACCATCAAAGAACAAAAAATCAATACCGTATATAAAATATATAACTTTTTCTACAGTCTACAAGGGAGCGGTCTAAATAAACCTAATAGTCCACAATCAACTACGTCTCCTACAAACATACCTCTATCCATGATAAGTTACAGCGAAAGGTAAAAACAAAATATATAGATGCCTATTACAATTTCACTAAATATTTACATTTTTCTTTGATTTTTTTTATATATATTACTATTACTTATTTCAGATTAAATGTACACAGAAATTCTGAGTCTGTTCTGTTTGAAACTTCTTTCACAGAATTAGATTCTACGAGGCATGTGGATTCCGATGTAGAGAGTGCATAACTGATGGATGACCTTTATATAATATATAAAATATAAAATTAAAGAAAATTTAATAACTAATTACATTAACCAATTTGTCATTTTTTTTTATGTGTACCTATAATTTTAAATAATTGTTATTATGTGCAAAATAAATAATAAATGAAATAATTATTTTTTAAAATGGCAATAGACGTAACGACAGTGTTAGTAAAACATAAGTTATTTTTATTAATTATAGATTAAGTAATTTATGAGAAAGTATTATTTTATTATTTAAATTAATCTTTTTTCAAATTTTTATTATTTAATATTATGTACCTATTACCTTTTAATATTATGTATGTAAGTGTAATTTACATGAATATAAATATAGCAAATATATTTATTATTTTTAATATATTGGTTTGTATCGATATACATATGGTTACCGTATCAATGTTTTAATTTTAAGTGATAATTAAATAATGGTGCAGTTAAATTATCAAGAAGCTATTGGTTATCAAAAAGTTATATGTTGTACCTATAGTTAAAAACATAAAAAAAACAACTTCACACTGTATTTCACACACACCAGGCAGGGGGATACCTACTGATAAAACTCTTCGTTCCCCACTTTCCACTGAATTCCGGAGGTATTGTGTTGAGTGGCGGAAATCAACGCCGCGCTTTGCCTCGATATTAGAGGAGCGAAGAAACGAAAATATAAATTGAAATAAATTTTTCATTCTCTCGAGTCAGGATCGAACCCATAACCACAGTCACACACTTGTGCCCCTGCGCCACGACTGGCTTCATTGCATTGTTGAAAAAAATGTTAAAAAAGCAACAACATACGTGTTTACGTGTTACGGGTTTTGTAATATATATAATTAAGCTTTATGAATGTATTTTTATTGATTTTTTTACCTGTTCTAAATATTGATATAAAACTCTCATATGTCCTTCTGAATCTGATTTAATTTATATTTTATTATCGCTTCTACGGCCGATGGTTAAACAATAATATTGCCATTTATTAATTGTTTTGTAGCAGCTGAAACATTTAGTAGGTTTCTATTAATTTTATCTATGTTGATCCCATAACAACACAATTCAAAAAACTTTATATGCTATGTATTTGAAATTATTTAACCTTAAATATCTAATTTACAATTGTAATATTAAATGTCAACATTTTGAGCCCTACATGAAGGCCCTAAATGTATATGAAATATATGTAGGTCCGCATATAATGAAATATACCTACGCTTTAATTTATATTTTTCTTTGATTTCTTATGCAGTGCCGTCGCAGGACCTATCGTACCTCTCCTGCAAAGCTACGCGAATTCGAGGGCCTTAAATACATGGGAATTACTATGCTGTTTTTTTTTCTTTTCTTTAATTATAAACATATATTACCTATATACTTTTATATTGTATCTTTTCACACAGCGTAAGCATGAGTGACAACAAAAACGAACATACAAGACGATCAACCTTTTGGTTCTCCTTCGGGAAAGTATTTTGTATGTAAGTATAAGTTTTGTCAATTTTTATTTGTAAATTGAGTAAACTGTACTTAAATAATTCTCGTAGACATAAGAAATTACAAATGAAGATTTTAGAACATTATTTCTATTAAACATTAATAATCAATACTTATAATTTAATGCATTTTTTTGAAGCAAAACTTTATACAAATGTAAACTTAATAAATTAAAATATAATGATACTAAATTAAATGTAAGCGTTTGTTTGTTACGCAAAAACTACTCAACCGATTATCGTGAAACGCAAACATTCTTAAAGGTAGATATTAGAGGGACATAGGATACTTTTTGTTAAGAAAAAGTGATAGCAAAAGAATCATAATTAAAAAATGTATGTGATTATTTTGCTATTTATAAACATAAGCTTAAGCAAGCAAAGCCGCGTTTGAGTCTCTAGTATTTAATAAACATCACTTAGGTACAGTCAGAGTTGGCCAAAATTATACGTATAACGAATTAATTATTCCTTTCTATAATAATCGTTCACGAATAATAAATAATTTTATTTATTCAAACAAAAATATTTTAAAATAAATAAATAAAACAATAAATATTAATTTTTAAATCATATTTTTATTTATTGTTAATTGTTTTATATTTATAATTGTGATTAGTTGTTAGTCACAAAAGAAAAAATAAAAACTAGTCAAGTGCTAGTCGAACTCGCTCACCGAGGGTTCTATACCAATTTCAGGATAATATGTTTACGGTAAGTATAATTTATAAAAGTTGACAAATATAAGTTTGCAGGCGTATGCAATCAATTTGTATTAAATGAACTGCAATTATAACTTTGTAATTATTTATTATACAGCAGAAAGATTATACAGCAGGGGAACAGAGTTAACATTAGGTTCCCTCTGCCTGATATTTAATTGATTTTTAATTAAATATTTATAAATTTTGAAATTTCGGATTTCTTTCAATTCTCATTCGGATCGAACCCACAACCAGTCGGTTTTACAGTCACACTTCGTGCCACTGTGCAACGACTGGCCTCATAATAATATCATATTACTATTAATATTTTTGCAAGCAACCGATGCACCAAGGATTCAATGGATGATAACTTAGATGACAACAGTTCTGCCATTGCGATGCTGGCTATTGAGTGAGTAACCTTTTGGCAAATATTTTTTCTCTTGCACTATTATTAATCATAAAATTTTTGTATACTTGATTTTTTTGAGTAAGCGACTTTTATTTAAGAATATGAAATCGAGGATGTAGCTTGCGAGGAAGCACTAACGTGAACATTGGGCACAGTACTCTAGTACCTATATACAAAAAAAATCAGTAAAGTGCAAGTCGAATTCACGCACTGAGGGTTCCGTACCAATTTCATGATTATGTTTCATCGTTGATTTGATATCCCCAAAAAAATCCATTGCCGATTTTTTTTATTTTATTTTTTACTGTAAATTTTCATGATTTCATATTTGTAGGTGGGTGGTATTACTCTATAAATTTGGATTACGAGGCGAATTTCATATAAAAACGATACATAAGCGTTCGTATTTTTGATAGCGTTGATAAAAAAGCTTAATCTAGTCTGTGCTCCAAAAAACTAATTTCAGTTTCATTTCTCGACTCTTTTGAGAAAAATTATTTTAGTAGACGGACAATAAAGTAATCTTATAAAAGCTCCTTTTAAGGTTAACTTTAAAAAGTATAAAAGAAAAAAAATGTTTCCGATAGAAGCATTTAGCTGTATTTTTCAGTTTATATTACTAAATATGTTGTTTTTTTTTTTGTTTAGTGAATCTGAAACCGAAACCGCAAGTCAAGAAAAATCACATCGCAGATTCGCTATTGGACCGAATTTGCCAATCTTCTTTAACTGCATGTAAGTAAACATTATTAAAAACATTTTGCATCGATTTTTACTAGACACGCAATACCTTCAGAATTTGGCGGAAAGTGGGGAAGGGTCCTAATACTAGGTTCCCTCTGTTTTGTTCTTCTCGTTTATATTTTGATTTTATAATTTCAGAACTATTATTTTCTTATCTATGAAATATATGTTAGTTAATTAATTGTATTGTTATTTAACTATAGTTTCCTATGAAATAAGAAAATATAGTTATATTTATAATCATAACGTACTTACTCCACACGTAACAGGCGTCGTCGTGAAACCGCAGTTCAACAACAGGAAGATGCTAATGCAATAAGGCTTGGGTAAGTCACACGCTTTAAATACCAATATATACTTATAAAATGCAATACATGAATAGTTCTGAAAACATCATGCTTCCAGGTTAAATCAACAAATAACAATATAGGAGAAGGTTGTATTGTGGCCCTCATAAACATCGCAGCCCCCTTCATATTTGTTGATAAATCTCGCTATGACAATATTAAAATTATTAAAAAAAATCTTGAATTAATTTGATTAAAATAATAAAAATATCTATTTCCATTTCACAAAAGTAATTAAATTATACTACCATTCGAAAAGGGAGACATTTTTTTAAGAAATAGTTATGTATAATAGGTATTCTAAATAAATATCACGGATTATCTAGAGACAAAAACATATATTAACTAAGTTATATAAAAAATAAATCCGCTTCATGCTATATTCCGCACACAGCAGGGTAGGCAGAAGAAAACCTATGGTCAAGACACTCCGTTCCCCACTTTCTGCCGAATTCTGGACGCATTGCGTGTTGAATGTAAGAACTCAACACGCAATCCAACGCAACACCAGAGCAAAGAAATGGAAATATAAATTTTAATAAATATTTCATCTCCTCGAGTGGGGATCGAACCCATAACCTGTCTCGTTTGCAGTCACACTGTGTGCCCCTGCACCACGACTGGTCTATTTTGCTCAAAAAAATTGTTGTATGTAAAGAAACAGTAAGTAAGTTTAGCTATACGGTATTTAGGTACGGCAAGTAGGTACGTGTGCACGGCAAGCGCAGTTTTTTCCTCATAAACATCAATCCAGATCCTAAATTTTGAAATCTTGGTGTTTTTTATCATCTTACAGATGGAAAGCTAAGGATTCAGATAATTTAGTAAAACAGTTGTATCAAATAACTGTAATAGCAATTAGCAAATTTGTGGAACTAAGTACTTCAAATTTATATAACTTTTTTATGAACCGATTGTAATAAAATAACCCCTATATGTTGACGGAAACTTGCCAAAATCCAATAATGAAAACCGCATTTAAATCGGTTAAGCCGATTCTGAAATTAGGGATAACAAACGGATAGACAAACAGATTTTTTTTTAAAAGATAATTAAAATTTATTAAAATAAAATGTTTAATATAATTAATAGTTTTGTTATGATTCTACTTACTATATTAATAAAAGTCCTAAAAATATTTTTTTCTTAAGTGTCTGCCAAATTTAAATATCTAATATTTAGTTTTATTGCATATAGGTATATCACCACCATATTCATGACATTTTAATACTACACGTAGGTACTTATATATGATGCCAGTTATGGTGTACAGGTTATGGGTTCGATTTAAAAATATTCTTAAAAATCCATAACATAACATATATGTATATACTTTAATATTGTTATAGGAATCGGCTCAAGAACTACAATGATGATTCAGAAAGTCCATTATGGTAACTACATATTCATTTTTGATTATTATTAGACAATAAGTAGTCACATTTAGAATAATCTTAAAATGAATGCTGAAAATTGACAAACAGTTGTCCCAATTCTAACTTCTCTATTAGTAATTAATTTAGTAGCCATAAAATTGCATAATATTATCTATTATATTCAATGTTATGGCCGCCTCAGCCAAAAGTTTAAAATATTACTTGTTGGTGGCGGAGTTTAATATCGCGCTTCTCTTATTTGAATCGGGAAAAGATATACATTTTAAATATGTATATATATTGGTCAACGAAAACATTACTATAAAGAACTTTACTATAAACAACTTTTGCTAAAGAAGGATTCCTATATATCTAATTTTTTGCTTTGGTTGATTTTTCGTCAAATTTACCAGATCTTAAATTTGTATTGGTGGAGTAAAATCAGGATAGATGCCAATTTTGAGATGTCCCACTTTCTAAAAATCCCATTTACAAAAATCAAATTTGGAAATATGTTTCTTAAATATGTTCTACATGTGCCTCTTATTCTTTTGAAACATAATTTGTTATGTAAGTTGTATTTTTTTCTTTTATGAGCGAATATATTTGCAGCAGACGCTAAAAATGCTTGAAAATTTTAAATTCATTCCTCGAGAATGCTTAAGTCTGCATAACCAAGGCCTTGGAGATCTGTCAACCATACTGGCCTCTGCTTACCAGTTATTCTAGGGTAGTGAGAAGTTCATGCAAGTGATTGGTGAAATATCCGCTGATATGACACATAATATCATAATAACCATATTTCAAGAGAAAAACAATGAGATACCAATAACAATTAAAGGTGTGACAAACCCGAATTAGAAAACCTGTTTACCACTGGAGTCAATAATTTACACAGACAAAATTTTTTCATACATAGACATTGATTTTGTTTATGGATGAAAAATATCCGATCGACAGAATATAAATCTTCTTGAAAATAAATACAATACTCTGTCGAGTTTTTATTTTCAAGAAGATATAATTTATTATCGCTGTCACGCAATAAATATTAGCATATAGGGTAGCAAACTAGCGATGTTCCTTTTTGAATAAAATATTAATAATATTATAATTATTTATAAGTTTACACTTATATTTAACATATAAAGGTAATATTTTCACGTTCTGTTAATCAATAGTAATCTAATTTAATTCACTACTATAGTGACAGCACGATCCTTTACATATCTACGCATCTCATTTATTTCGGTCAGACCGAGAGAACCTACTACTGAGATAAGTATCTCAACAATTTGACCGAAGCTGATTAATGTGTTAAAAAAATATAAAAAATAGAATAATTCAGCTTCACACTGTATCCCGTACACAGCAAGGTAGGCAGAAGGGACCTAGTGTAAAGTAATAGAAGCATTCGCTTCGAGGCAAGCTTCGAAACCAGAGCGAAAAAATGAAACTATAAATTTAAATAAATACTTCATTTCCTCAAGTGAGCACCACATTTTGTGCCCCTGCACCACGACTGTCCTCAAAAAAAATAACAATAAAAAAATTATAATAGAATGATATTGTAATGTAATATTAATTATTTTGCTAACATGGTAAGAACCAAAGAAAAATTCTTATTATTTTTACAGTGAGGCAACCATCCATGTAGGAAGGCACTTATACCCAAAAAAATTATTCAACGAAAAGCTAAATTCTGTAAAATCTGTAATTGATAAGTCAAAAAAACTAATTAATAATGCAATATAGAGATAGTAAACTAGCTAAATTCAAAGAAATTATTCTTATTAAATTCATATTTTTGGAACTGCCTCCCAGCTTTTTCAAAAGGAGGGCCTGTCTATCCTGGTTTTTTTTTTAATTTTTTTTTTTGGAAGGTTTGTCAAGGAAATGCTCATCACGCAAAACAACTCTTGTTAAGCCGGCACTTAATTATTTCTTTAAAGTTTAGCCCAACTATTGTGGTTCTTCAATAGATGTTCCAGATTTAGATATTTTTTTTGACAGTAGAAAATGCTTAGCATGTTCAAGAACGTAAAGTATCCTAACTTATATTTATAGACTTCTTTCACTAGTGCTACTTAAGGTGTCAGTCAATCATCAATATCAATTATAGCTTAGATCAGAAATGCAGTCAAATGAAATCAAATCTGTAAATTACTAATAATAAAAAATCTGTAAATTATTTTAGGTTACGTAAGGAGGATAATTATATATCGGAACTTTGCAGCGCGCAGTGCCAATACCTATGCGGGTAATGTGCTTTTTTTATACCTACACATCTCCAGAAAAAGTTATTAACAATCAAAATGAATCAAAACAATAGCTAATAATGATATAATTGTTTGCGATATTTTGATATATTTTTGTTCTATTATTACAACTGCTTAGTTGGGCTAAGTTACTTTACAGTATTATTTAGATATAGACATCGTCTTAGATAATAATTGGGTTAGTTTTGAATCAGATCACATAAATTTTATATGTGATCTTATTTAAAACTAATCCAATTACACTGTTTGTATGTTAAAAATGTCAATCGTTTTTTTTTTAGCGAACTAACCCGTCAACGGCAAGAGGCGACGTTGAAACCAGTAGCTGGACCAAGTAACGAAAAGTACGTAAGTAATAATAATAGAAATTGGAATAAATATGTTATATTGAGGCCGGTCATACGCAGAGGTACAAGTGTGTGCTTGTAAACGCGACTGGTTGTGGGTTCGATCCCCATTCGGGGAAATGATTTTTTTTTTAATTTATATTTCCATTTCTTCGTTTTGGTTTCGGGGCAAATTGCGGCGTTGGGATTCGCCACTCAGCACGCAATGCCTCGAACGGAGTGTCTTAACACTAGGTTCCCTCTGCCCGCCTTGCTGTGTGCGAGATACAGCGTGAAGCTGATTTATTTAGATTCATAAATATGTTTCATCGAAAATTAATAATTTAACGAAATGTTGTATTGGTACATACATGAACGTAAGTCTCCATAAATATTTGTATTAATTGTAAAAAAAAATGTTATAGTAGAGACACAGCTGCAGTGACGACGCGTGATAATAATATTACACGTAAGAGGTAGGTACTAAATATAAAGTTAATAAATATTAAGTTATATGGGTAGAAAAAGGTAATCCAGATACTTGGGCTCATAGAAATTAAATACGTGGAGATATTTATGTTTACTCATAAACCTAGTTTAAGTTACAGATAAAAAACAAAATAAAAATTAAAAGTGATGATTTTGAAAAGCTGAAAAAAGGTAAGTACGGACCACACGTCTGTAGTGTTTAGTTAACATTTTTATATATATAAAAAAAATAACCATTCCAGTGCTTATTGCGAAATGACTTGGAAATAATATTAATTGACATTAACTTAATTATATTAGATTCTTTATTGCACTTTACTTTACTTATATCACATGAATAGACCGTACTAGGCAGCTAGCGAAATTTCAATAAAGAACTTGGCACTTATTGCGAAATGCGTTGCGACTGTTGTCAATTCTAGCTTTCTCGTCACCATAAATCGCTTGGTTAGTAATAGACGTGTTCTTTTAATGTAATAGATAATTATTCATATAAAATTTTTAATGACGGAATGTACAAAAATTTTGTAACATTAACAAATATTTTTTGTATGTAAATTAGTACCTATAGGTACGTAGGTACTGGTACTGGTTGTGGGTTCGATCCCCACTCGAGGAGATGAAATATTTACTGAAATTTATATTTCCATTCCTTCGCTCTGGTGTCGAGGCAAAGCGCGGCGTTGAGTTTTGCCACTCAACACGCAATGCCTCCAGTATTTCGGCTGAAAGTGAGGAACAGAGTGCCTTCACACTAGGTTCCCTCTGCCTACAATGCTGTGTGCGGGATACAGCGTGAAGCTGATTTATTTATTTATTATTTACCTGTAGGTACTAAAGATAAGTTTGCCTCCATAATATGTTTTGTTTGTTTCTAGAAAACTCGCTAAACAGCGAAAGCTGCGTGTAACTTTTGCTTCACCAGAACAAATTTCTGACAATTCAGATAAGAAATCTCCGTCGTTCGACTCATCTACGAGCAGCGATTAAGTTCGTAGTTAAGCTACAAGTATAAATCTATGTTCAACATTATATCTGTTGCTTCGTGTTGTAGTTATTTAAACTCACTTTAACATATTCTACTAAAAATAATATTTCATAAACATTTTAAAAGTTATTTAGGTACATAATATTTATATATATATATATATATATATATATATATATATATATATATATATATATATATATATATATATATATATTATAATTTAAAAAATAATATTTTAATGAAAAAAAAAAGCTATAACTAAAATTATATAGTTATAGTTTTTTTTATAAATGTCTCACCTTAATTTATGATGTTAAAAGCAACGCCCAAAAATTATTATATTACTTTAACAACATGATATATTCATGTGACTATTTTGTGTAGAAAATATATGTGAAAAGATGTTTTGTTCGAAAAGCAACATGTTCTAAAGTAATTTTGTTGTTTTACGTCTATTATAAGTGAACATAAATTTAATATAATATTTTTTTAACAATAAATAAATTGGCGTCCTTATTTACAGCATACACAAAAATATTTTTGCTAAAACCATAAAATTATTTTTTAATAAAATAAGAAACTAAAAAATATCTATAAATCAAATAAATAAATCAATATATATATATACTCTACATATATTTTTACTAAAAACTTTGTTCATAGGTGTTTAGTCATAAAATAAGGCTTTAATACTTACTTTTGCTATACGTTTCTTATTTTTACTACATTAAGCTTACGAATCCCTGAACTTTTGAGTCCTTTGGAAGAATTTCTGCTATATACTTACACCTACTCTATTTAAAACATTTAGACTTAAGCCACATTAAACAACACTTTGAGAAATAGTAAAAACATAACTATAAAATAATAAGACAAAAAAATAAAAAAAACTATATTTTTTAAATTTATATTTATTACTTCTCAAAATTTTTGTAGTTTAGTCTAGATGTCATGATGATCTCAATATTGCGATATGCTACTATTTAATAATTATAGATCGATGTGTTCCAACGTTCGTAGTATAAGAGGTAGCTTTTTCTTAAAAATTTATATTTCAAAATCTGAGTCCCGCATTTATTTCTGTGTTGTATTTATTACATTATAGAAAATACCTAAAAAAAGGGAGCTTGATTTGATTTGAAATCGTCCTTTGTAGTTGTGAATATCAAATATTGGCTGTATTATTACTCTAAATTATATATTATATACACATGTGAGATGTTATTCTAAATGTTTACAAAATTAAATATATAATATTTTATTAAATGTTGTGCTCTATTTATATTATGATAGAATAAATTTTCAAAAATAATAAAAAATATATTTATATAATAAATTACTGAATTAATAGTATACTAAGATCCGCCACATGCTGTGCACGGCGGGTGGAGCTGAGCGAAGCTAAGTTGCGTAAAATTTTGCTAAATTCTCTGTTTTGTTCGCACACCCTAGGTCAGGTTAGTCAATGCGTGAATTTCAAAAAGTTCCACAGCCTAACTCTATGGGACACATTTTGACCATTTACTCAAAAACTACAATTTCAATTATCGACAAACTATTTCGCTGGGATCACCGTGTAGTCCACAAAGTTTCTGTAAAATTTCAGAGCTGAGGTTTAACGGTCTTGGAGGAGTAGCATTACAAGGATATACACTTATGATCAGTAAGAGCTTCGCTTCGCTCAGCTCAATAAATAGAAAAAAAATATTGTTTCATTAACAATGTTATATAAAATATGTTAACATAAGAAATAAATGTATTTATAAGATATGTATTTATTTTTATAACCCTCAAAACCTTTAAGTGCAAAGCACTAATATGAGGTTCAAAAGGTCGGTAACCATGAGCACAACAAGAGAGATCGACGACTTTCACGCATGATCTGAGTATCGTCAGTTCTATCGAAAAGTTTGATTTTGAGCTGAGTGTTGAGAAGCTTGTGGAAGTACATAGCTTCTTTATCTCTCCTTTACAGAGATATGACTACAAAGCAGCTTGCCCTAGATATCTCTGACGCAAAGATATTTTGCGATATCTTTGAGTCGTTTTATCCCGAACAGGTTTTGTATATCTCCTTAATGATCAATTTCAAATAGTCACATAGAGGTGATACAGATATACAGATTTTGATTCTGAGTCTTTGACAGAAAGACGATCTGTTTATCTTTATGCATATATTTGTTATAAATTTATATCAATAGAATATTTTATTTTATAGATATTTTTCCAGTGTGACTCTTGACAAAATTGGAAACTTTATTGGGTTTATGTTTTTCTTTTTATTTTCTTATGCAAAAGGGTTTTATATGTTAACAAAAAGAAACGATATAACTACTGATGTGATATACTTACTTTACGATACACCTACTGGTACGCGTTAAATACAACATGACGACCAAATCGTTCTGGTCATCCGGTGACAGTCATCCACATTTTTTTTAACATTGACAAAACAGCTATTATGCACTGGTCTCTCCATCAATTGTACTTTATGGAATTCTCTATGTTTCATCTTTATCAGCCTTCCTATATCCCATCAGAATTGTAATAGTTGAGTCGAGTGAAGCTGATAAAAGAGATTCTTCTCTGATAAAAGATAAGGTGGTAAATCATAGTTTTAGTAAGTAAATTTGATAAACATATTAATCATAATAATTTTACACTCAAAAGTATTCATGTAAAATGTTAGAAAGTAAAAGTCAAAATCGTTCACGAAATTTTATTGTAATGTAAATTGTATTAAACGTTTACTAACTTATCTATATAATATAATCATAAAATAGATATAATAAAAAATACATCATATTTTCTTTACTTATAAGTGATGAGTGTCAAATGTATTTGTTGAATCTATTACTAAGCAGTGTTTTGGTACTTATTTGGTATTCAGTTAGTTTATTTAGTGACTAAAAGACTATAAAGGAGTTCATGTCAGGCAGTTGTCATTAATTCTTGCTCTCTGTTATAAACACATACATATCATTTTAAATTAAGACAAAACAAATGCAGAGACGGATCTTTCTTCTCCTATCCTCCTCTTACATCACCAGTGAGCAGCTTAGAACAGTGCCTAGGGCCTGGGACACTACTTGTAAGATTAAGGTGTCGTTTACAATGTGCATAACGTTCACCCCCAACGTCCTGAACTCCTCAAACCACTGCTACCAAATTCCAAATGATTCTACCAGTTCCTCCTTCGAAGTACAGTACGGTGGACAAGTCGACGCTTTTTGAACTATTCAAAATTTAACAAAAAAAATCCTAAAATAAAGTCTAAGCAGCCAGTTACAATTAACTACAGTGCGGCCATGACTCGTTGACCTTACTGTACGTTCTAGAAATGAATTGGTAATAATGCTCGTTAAGCCGAAACTTTACAGGAAACTATGGAGAGATTTTATACATATAAAATAACTGAAAAAGCCTGTTTCTGGTCAGTTCGTTGATAGCTTAACCTAACATTTGGATATATGCATCAGGAATGGCTTAAGTAGATTTTTCACTAGGAAGACTTAAAGGTTGAAGGTTTTTATGCACTTGCAATAAAATATTATTTCACTAGCGTTAATTACCTTTGTTTAATATAATATATAAAACATTTCATATATAAAAGTCTTGATTAATAATTGTTCTATAAAAAATGTATTATTTACTAATAGTTTTCTTATTGGATTTCCCCTTGTTATAGAAAATATCCAAAAACAAACCTGAAACCAACACACATATAAATTAGTAATATTAAACTTTTAAAGAATTCATATTGCAGCTAGCTACAATAAAAAAAAACAAATAAAGATACAATATAAAATTGAAAAAAATATATAAAGACTGTCAATAGCTACTCAAATTGTAAAATAAAAAATCACAAGATCTTTTTTTAGTTTCAAAGTTTAGTTTCAATATTTATTTTATTTTATAATTTATATTCTTTTTTTATCATTATAAAAAAATATTTTTAAAATATGTTAATAAAAAAGTTTTCTCTGTTCGGATGTACAAAATTAACAGAAACTTACCAGTAAATACCAATATGGCTCCGAGCCATTGCCTTGAGTGTAATACATTGCCAAATATAATGACAGAGGCCAGAACCGTAAAGAATTTTCTAGTAGTAGTCACTACGGAGCATGGGAGAGGACCAAATTGAGCCACCTGAAATATATCATAATATTATATATATTAAGGTCGTCGTGGCACAGCGGTGTGGACTGTAAACGCGGCGGTTGTGAGTTCGATTTCTACTAGAGGAAATTAATAATTTTAAATGATTATTTCCTCGCTCTGATAACAAGAAAAAGCGCGGCTTTGTTTTCCTTTCAATTTTTTTCAATTTCTTTCAATTGAATATGAATTCATTCAACGAAAAAATTAAAAGACGATGAACCTGCAAAGTTACTGTGCCGATGACATTGCTACGTGAGAACCATCCAGTTAAAACGATTATATTGTAATATATTTATATTGGAAACGTGCACGAAAGTAGCGCCATCTCACAAACGCAACTATAGAGCTTATGTCAAATAGTAAATGGCAATTGCTTATTATTTCCTACAAAATAAAGTAAATATTACGTGGTACAAAATAATGTAAACAGTACAGAAAGTTATTATAAAATTTGATTTTGAGAGGGTAAAACACAAAACAGGATTCTAGCCCCAAACTATGCTGAAGGCGATTGAAACTGAACATTTTGTCACAGTTTATTTTTCTAAAAAAAAATCAAAATTACTAAATAACACACCAGCAATGTAATAGTAGAAGTTCATAATTGTTTTTATTAATGAAATACCACCAAAATCTCCTTCTCTTTTCTATATATTTTTGGGAATGGGGCAATTGCGTGGGAACATAACTCGGACTTTCTTGTGGGTCTCATTTTTTACCTCCTATGAAATGTTCACTGCAAATTTTGTCGTCGGGTTTTGGATCTACACTAAAACATTTTTTGACCAGGTTGACAGTGGGAACCTAGGGTTAAGACACTACGTTTGTCCACTTTCCGCCGATTATTTCGAGGCTTTGCGTGTTGAGTGAGGAACTCCATACCGGGCTTTTGCCTTGGTGCCAGAGTGAAGAAATGAAAATAATAATAAGTAATAATTCATTCCCCCGAGTGCGGATCGAACCCACATCCGTCGCGTTACAGTCACACCCGCGCCACGACGGCCCCTAACTAAAACAATAGTTAATAAATATCCTAAGAAATACAGCGTGAATATAATTGACTTAACTTATTATTATAATTTAAGATTATGTCCAATATCTAATATTAAATCTTTGATCTAATTTCCAAGCCGCTTTAGGAAAAACATAAAACTTACACTGACTATTTTTACACTGCAACAATAATAAATGCCCCATTTTAAAAATAAAAGTGACAAATTTTAATAGGCCCTTATTGTTGCACATTTGCCGAGGCGTGTACTGCGATCGTTTACTATATTCCCGCCATACATATGCACGTCCCGAATACAGATTTTACATTAAAAAAATACAAAAACTTAATTTTTGTTCTAATAATCTCTATCACTCTGAAGATTTTTTTCTTTCTCCTATAGTTTTATAGCTTTACTTTCCATTTTTGCTGTATCGCGCCATCTAGATTACGCGACACTGACATTTGGAAATGTGAGCCATCTAGCCAAAATAATTAACAACACGTTGCAGTTGAGGCCGTTGTGATATAGTGGGAAAACGTCACATTGTATGCGCGATGGTTGCGTATTCGAACCCCAGTCAGGAGAAGGAAGTAATTCCCCGCCTCACGAAAAACCGTCCGAATATTCTGACCACTAAGCCCTACTACATACACGTTCTCATCAAACTACGTCGAAATTCTTATAAGCTTGTTAAAGTTATTTATAATTTTAGCATGTCTGTATGAAGATAAAAAAAATTTACTACACAAAGAATTTCTGCTTTCTTTGAATGATCATTTGACGAGAGATTTTTACATTTTCTAAAAAAAATATTTTTACATTTTGTTAAAATGTTATTTCATATTAAGTATAGAAAGGAAAAGGAAACATTGAAATATGATCAACAAACTAATTTCTAAGTAATTTTAGTTTTGTGTACTTAGTGCTTACCATATAAAATATAAATAGTTGGCCCAAAGCTCCCATCAATGCAAGGCCAATTATGTATACAACAATTTCCGGATAAGACGTAACAAATGTGATGAATTTGAAGATTTCACCACTCAACAAAACACCAAATGAAATAATAATGGAAGACCTGAAATTAAAAAAGGAACACATATATAAAAAAAATTGCTTTTGCTGAAAAACAAAAAAATAACAAATAATAATACAATGACACAATATAAAGATGTAACAGTTTTTATTCAACATTGAGATTGTCTTTGTGGAATAATAAAAAATATAGTTCGCTTGGAGCGGCCACACTACTCTGTTAGTTTATATATAACTATACTTAGACTGATAACATCTCTAATAATTTAAAAACAATGAATAATATTATAAAACAATCAAAATCTTTTAATAAAAATTAAAATAAATACACCGTGACGGTGAATTGGACCAGCATAGCAAAGTAAAGTTCAAATAATTTTTGCAGTTGTTCAATTAAATAAAAAAATCAAATCAGCTTCATGCCGTATCCCGCACGCAGCAGGGTAGGCAGGGGAAATCTTGTGTTTGCGGAACTCAACGCCGCGTTTTTGTCTGGGTGCCAGAACGAAGAAATGAAAAATTAAAAAAAATAATAATTCAATCCCTCGAGGTGGGATCGAACCCACAATGGTCACGTTGCAATCACGCACAAGGGTGTGATTGCAACGTGACCATTGTGGGTTGGAATCACACCGTTGTGCCCCTGCGCCATGACGGCCTCATACAATTAAAGTGGAGTTATCACGATGATAACATACAATTCAATTTTGGTACATAACAAATAATTATGTTTATATCTTTATATAAAAAATATCCTTTTTAGTATACAATACTGACTGCGATTTCACCCTCTTATTCATATTGTTATATTATAACAAAATCTATATCTATTTTAAACTGAAACATTAGCTATATTACTGTAAAGTTTAATCTAAATCCATTCAATGGTTTTCAGTCAAAGAGGTACAAATATCCATCCAGCCTGACAAACTTTTACATTTATTATATTAATTAATGAGTAAATAAATAAATACATAAATAAGCTTCACGCTGTATTCCTTACACAGCACACAGGGTAGGCAGAGGGAACCTAATGTTAAGACACTCCGTTCCCCAGTTTCTGCCGAATTCTGGAGGCATTGCGTGTTGAGTGGCAGAACTCAACGCCGCGCTTTGCCTCGACACCAGAGCGAAGACATGGAAATATAAATTCAAGTATATTTACTTCATCATTCATCTCCTCGAGTGGGGATCGAACCCACAACCAGTCGATTTTAGACACACTCTGTGCCCCTGCGCCACGACTGGCCCAATTAATGAGTAAGATTGTACAATTTCTAAAAAGATGTCGTTAAAAAAATATATGTATTATTTTTGTAAAATTCGCATGGCAATAACAAATTAAAATAATAATAAATAATCGAGCAGGTCAAAAAAGCAACAAAATATCTTAGTATTTAAGAATAAAAAAAAGAAAAAATCTAAGTAAGTATTAAGATATAATGTAATTCAAGCATTTGCAGCACAATAATATAAGATAATATTCAACTTAGAGGTCGCTATGGCGCAGGCGCATAAGCGTGCAACTGTGAACGCGACGATTGTCGTTTGATTCCCACTCGGGGAAAAAATATTTGATATTTTTATTGCCTCACTTTGGAAACGGCCGAAGCGCGGCGTTGAGTTTCATCACGCCCAATATGCGTGCCTCAAGAATTCGGCGGAAAGTGGGAACGGAATGTCTTAACACTAGGTTCCCAGGTTCCCTCTGTCTACCCTGCAATTTGCAGGATACAGCGTAAGGCTAAATAAATAAATAAAAATAATGTAGATAGAATATCCAAAATTATCGTAAAAACCTAAAATAAACAATTGTCATTGATAATAAATATTAAAATCACATATAGAAAACATTTTATTCAACAACATCTTTATATTTAAGGCATTCAACATTTCATGACATAAAGATGTGCATGTGCATACAATGAGACAAAATATTTCTAATGTATAGGCTTTCCAATCCCATCATCCTACTAAAAAACTAGTTTTTATTTTTATGGAAAAAGACAAGGCAAATAAACGTACGGGTCACCTGATGGTAAGTGATCACCGCAGCCCACAAACCCGTGCAACACCAGAGGAGCTACAGGTGTGTTGCCGGCCTTCAAAGTGGAGATAGTTTATGAGATTTAGATGAAACTTTATAGTATTATAGCTTATACATCAATATAACACATAGGTTACAATTTATGTAAACATTTTGTATTGTAGTAGGATATACTATAACTATAAGTTTGGACAGGTGAACATGATTAAAATGTTTTTGAGATATAGGTTATATATTACTAGTGACCGCTTGTAGCTTTGCTAGCTTAAACTACACAATAATTTATTTTGTCATCTGTTTTTGTTTTCTTGATCAAACAACATTTAAAATTGGATAAACCATTTCTGAGATAAGTGTGCAAAAACGCACAGACAGTAGATTTTCCATACACACACAGCGATCAGTTACAATTTTATAATATGTGTAGATAAAATTAATATTCATGAAGAGATCAATATATGCTTTAATTTAAATGAACTATTAGTATAAAATGACTATATTGTCTTTTATTAAGTACTTACCAAAGATTTGTGTTCAACATCATAGAATAGGCTGTTGGAGACGATTCACTTTTGATTCTCTCCTGGAATACATAATACATATAACATTAAATACCTATTAAAATGTATTTAAGAATAACTTATTTGCCTTCAACCAGTCATCAAAGACAAAGACTTAAGCTACAAATCTCAAAAACACATTCTCTATTCCACCAAAATGGAATAATAGGCACATTGAGAGATAATACAAAAGTTGTTTTTGAATTTACATAATATATTCATAGAATTATATCATGTGTGACCTAATAAAAACAGCACCAGAGATCTTTATCTTATATATTTTCTATAATTCTTATCAGGAGCCATCTATATTGATGATTACCTAGCATGTCATTACAATTATTTTGCAATTTTACATCTAGATATTATTAAATTGTTACAGCAGTTCAGGAATTATATTTGTGCACACAAATTTAGTTTTTTTAATAACTAAATATATATTATGAGTGAAGCAGCGGCACAGCGGCAAAGTGTGACTGTAAAACTGACTGGTTGTGGGATTGATCCCCACTTGAGGAGGTGAAATATTTACTTAAATTTATATTTCCATTTCTTCGCTCCGGCGGCGAGTCAAAGCGCGGCGTTAAGTTCTGCCACTTAACACACATACAGGATACAGCGTGAAGCTGATTTATTTTTGATTTGATTTTAAATATATATTACACTAGAAGACCTGGCCACGCTTTGCTGTGGCTGTCATTATATTAAACTATTTACGGGACAACTGTAGGACTTAAGATTTGGAGGGAAAGTTCATTAAACATGATTGATCAAAATTTTGCGTGGAGTTGATATGAAGCACAAATCAAAACAAAATAATCAATTTTAGATTTATTCAAGTTTGTAACAAATGAGTATATTACAAAGTAATTAGTCAATAACATGGATGCAAATATGGACAGTCACTTACATTAAGACAAACATTTGACATTTGACATAAAACTATTTATTTTATTTTAATAGACATACAGGCTATAACTTCTAGATAGCCACCAACCTAAGATGTCTTTGAGTTTAACGCTTCCAATTTGAGACACTGTATATATAGTGGCCAAACTCGGCATCACAGTTTGCCTTTTTAGAGAAGGGAAAAACTAATAATTAAATGCCCTGAGTAGACATTAAACCAATAAGCATTATTTAACTGTCAAATGCTTTCCCATCAAACTACAATAACCTCAGTTTAAAAATATACAAAAAATAAAGGGAAACATGGTATTTACCTGTACTGCACCAGTCAATCCATCCATTATCAAAGACAAGATCAGTAAAAGTTCCCCAATTCCCATATCGGAGGAACTACCAATTGCTTTCTTTGCTTGATCTTTGTACATAAATAGAACTACCCCAACTACTATGAGGAATACAAAGAAATATTTTCTCAGGGGGTATGATTTTCTACCAATAAGAACACCAAGAACCATAACTGGTATGGGTTTTGCTGCTTTACCTACTACCTGGAAATTTATATAAGTTATTTAGGCTTAATAGAAATTCATTTAATAAGATATTTTAATGGTAATATTTTTTTCAAGACATTACATTGAACCCACAACCATTGCATTTACTGGAAAGTACTTTCACAATGCACCGTCATAACATCTAAGAATGTACACTTTCAGATGTTTTAATGTTACTATTATATTGATGAAAATATTCAACACAATTTAGAGGATATGCAGTCTTGTCTCTTTAATTTTTTTTTCTTTGTCCTTGCTATCCTACCAAAGGTTCATGATAGCATGACAATAAATTTTCATATGAGAGATGAGATGATATTTTGCATGGGAAAATAATGTAGAATATATCAGACCCATATACAAGCAATAGTACAATGTGGGGTTGAAGTACCCTGTACACAATTTCTGAATTTATAAAAATGTAAAAAGGCTTTTTTTGAGAAATTATTATACTTCTTCTTTATTACGAAATACAACCACAAGAAGAAAATATTTTTATAGGAATAATAACAATAAATGCATTCTTGAGTTTTATCCATATGGATTTATTAATGTTTAAGTTAATTGTTGTAAATAATGTAGTATGAAGTACCTGTGTGGGATAGTTAATCCATTGTAATGCCATATTTGAGCACACCATAGCCAATAAATACGTTGTAGCTGAGGAAAAATAGTAAATGGTACGTGTTGTGTCTTTTTCATGTTTCCAAGAGACCTGAAAGTGTTGGATTATTTTTATAGTTAAATGTGCTTATTTCCTATTAATCCCAACATATTATCAATTTTGACAATTTAGTTTAAACATAAGTAAAGTTCTTAATTATGATAATGTAAAAAAGGTCATTACTTAAAGCTTACCATTAAAATTTGTGCAAATATGTAATTAACTACACATTGAATTAGAACAAGCGATAGAGCGCAGGTAAATTGTTCACCATTGTTACCATATTTTCCTCTTGTTATTTTTTCTTGTAACATACCGAACACAAAGTAACAGAGAAATATAGAAGCGGAATAAAATATAAACTGAATTTCCCGCTTTTGTATAGCCATTGTTGTTTATTAAAATAATGGAAATCTAAAACTTAATTTTAAGAAATAATAGTCTCTCTAAGCCTTGAAAGACACGTAGTTAACTTTTTAATTTATATATTGAAAGTAAAATCTGTGACAAATGCTAAAATAACACGTAAACCTATTTCCGAAATACTATGTACATACGTCAATGATTAATATGAAGTTTACACCAATGTTGCCAGCTGCATTAAACATATATATTTGACAGGTTATTAGGGTGTAATGACTAGAAAAATGTTTTATTATTGTACACGTACGGGATACAGTCTAATAATTTTATTTTTGAATGATTCAATGTTCTATGAAAAAAAAGAGATTTTCTTTTACAGTCATGTTGTTCGATTCCTACTCGCAAAATAAGTCGTTCCTGTGAGTGGACTAACCACTCAAGATGATATATATGAATTTGCTACAATCCAAAACACAGTTTTACTTAACGCAGTTATTTGACAGGCCACAGCTTCCACCTGTAATTAAAAAAATATATATATGTCCGTGCACAAATAACTCAATTCAAAATTATCGATCACCTAGTAAAATATTGTTATCGATGTAGCTCACACAATCAATTGTAACATAAACAACATAGAAACACCATTTACTATTATACCAATTAACAACAATTACTTAAATCGTTTATTAAATTTATATCTCACATTTTTAGCTCATTTAAAGACTTCAATAACATAGTAACATAAATATAATGTATATTGGCAGTTGTCCTAAAATTGTTATTTTTAACCAAAAATTGTCTTTTTTAAAACCAGTGTGTAAAGCTGAAATTTCGCTGTATATAAGCTTGGACATTATAATGCACGTTTATTGAAATGGCATCTATGAACAACCCCTATTTATTTTATAAATGGAATTTTTAAAAGATATGTAAATACGAACAATGACAATTAGTGTAAATAAGTGTAATGATAAGCAACTGAAGGAAAATGATGCTGTGGTACCAACAATGATTCTATACAACAGAATTAAAATTAAATACTTACTTATACTTACTGCACACTGTATTACTAGTGGGAAAGTCAAAGAGAACGGAACGCCAAATGCTACGGCTACATACTTCTTTCACCTCGTCTACTATCATCAACTTTTCACACATGCCCTCTGGGGCGTCCTCATGCTCTTTACGTGACCTTCCTCCAGTATCTTTGATGCTGTATTTTCGAAGGTCAACCGAGGTCTCCCCCTTCCTTTGTTACCGCTCACTTTTTCTTCATAAATCTTTTTTGCTATTCCTTCATCACCAATCAATTCGCACGTTCTTCTACATTCTCACCGTGAAAAGTATGGTTGACTTATTCCTAGCGGATCATTATATTTAAGGTTAAGTTGTGGACACGTGAGTGCTTAGGATGCTGTCCTGGGAACAGACCAATATGTATTTGTTGCTAGAATAAGGAATCTGTTTTCATTTTGAGGCAGTCGTACGAGACGAATCGATCAAAGAGGAAAAGTGCTTCCAAAATATTAGACACCTTTGAAACAGCAAATGGAAATGTTCAAGTATACTCTGCCAATATATTTAAGAATTATATGAGAAAAGCAGCGACAGAAATATGTGGTAAATGAAAACGAGGTTTTAGTAAAAAACACGATAAATGGTGGGATGATAAAGTAAAAGGCATTATAGAAAAAAAAACATTAGGATCATAAGACCTCAGATAAATCTTATTAAAAAAGAAACAGGATAAGCTACAAAGGCACTAAACGAAAGTACTGATAAATATGAAGCGTGAAAGTTCTGAGAAAGAAAGAAATAAAATGTTAACGAGCAACATTTCTAACGAAATTTTAGTAATTCCTAAGGTTGTTTACTAATTTGCCACACATTTTACAGCAGTGAGCAGGTCGCAGGAGGTCCTAAGCCAAGAATTTTTTTTAGACGTTTGACAGGAGTGTAAGGTATTTTGGGAGAATACTTCGATACAATACCTTAATCGCTTCGATTGTTGTAAAATCTGTTTATAGAGATCACTCAGCCTGTGTGCGAGAAAGAAAAGGCACATCTCACGTATTAAATAAGGTTGCGCCATGTCAACTTAGCAGCATGAAGTGACACAAAGTGACATGCAAGGGGAAAATTTCCTTTCCTAGGAAAGTCCTCTCTTAAAGAAAGACCAGAGAGTGTTCTTGCATTTGAAAGAAATAAAGAAAAGACGCACAGGCGTATTGCTGCCGGTAACAGAATTAACGGTGCCTTAGATGCATTGATGAGACCGTGAAATAACAGAATATTTGCAAAGCGATCGACGCTGATATACGGCAGCGAAACGTAGGTGTTGCAGAAGAAGAATGAAAGAAACGTAAGATATGTAACATTAAATCCCTCGTGACTAGCTGTGTAAAATGTCCTGTATGTATGGGTTGCCGAAAATACACAATAAGACTAAACTGACTGTATCTACAATAGTTAGCCAAATCGGTACGCCGAGGTACGCTCAATATGTCAAGGACTCTTACGTTTTAAGTTACCTAACAAAGAAACCATACTCACTACTTTAGTGAATCTTACCACCATGCTACACATTTTTCTACCATTGGCAAGTCTTTATTTCAAAGAACCCACCAACTCTGCGACGCTGAACACGTAGGGGACGAGCTTTGATAGGTCAAGAATGTCTTTCATCAGAGCAAGATGCCTACTCCCCTCCAGCGTTATCAGAAGACCCCCAATAAAAAAGCAACCGGGAACTTTTGAAACAGACAGGATTGCAACATTTTAAGAAAAGCTTCCATTAAAACTATATTTAAATCTAACAAGAACGTAGGTCACGAAAAAACATAAGAAGCTCCCGCATGGCATTTATAAAGAGATTGACGAGTGGTATTAGTGGATAAATTAAAACATTCAGAGAGTAGGGCTTTTGGCGCTCCGCTCTCTCTGACTACCACGCTATGGATAAAGTGAGATGTAAAAAATAAAGAAAAATAAAAAAAATAAAAATAAAAACAACTAAAAAATATTAATAGAAATCGTTAAATATTGGATATATCTTATTAACACTAAATATAAAATTTAAGTAGTAGTAGCTTATTTTTGTACTGTTCTATATGCGAAAAACAGTAATAGTATTAAAACGTTTCCATTACACTAAAAGTGAATACCATGGAAGTGATATAGCAAGAAGATTCAAAAGAATAGAATACGAGAAAAACTCACGAACAAAATTTAGGTACTCGTAAATTTTTAGTCATAGCTGGTTTAAACATAAAAAATCCATCACACGACCGATCCGTAAGTTAACCTATTAGAAATATGTCTAAGATTCAGGACTACAGCCTGAAATCAGACCCATTCGTCTACTCTAAAAGCTAATAATCATTGTCTTCAGCTACTTCTCTTCCAGTGTCATTGCCATCTTTTACCATTTTACTGGCAATGACGTCGCAATCAATGATGTTTTTACATAAAACAGATTCAAATTTTATGAAAAACTCATTCAAAGTACATGAAATGTGCTGGTTACAGATTTGTTCAAAATGTCAATATAAGTATATATTAACGATTGCCAAAATATTTTTAATCTAAAAGTAATAAATAAAGTTATCAATGACGATTGATGTGCTAAAATTAGGAGAATCCAATTTAACACTTATTTCTAAATTGTTAAAGCTTCCGTGGCGGCAGTTGCACCGTCGGAAATTAAAGCTCTGCATGCTAACATTATTATTACCCGAAATAAACACTACGTTAGAAAACTTATTTTCCTCGCAATATTTAAAATAAAAGCTCGCTCGCTCAATGACCCTATTTTTATAAACTTTTTTGCGATCAATTTTTTTGTAGCTACATCTAAATTAAAAGCACGTTTTATTTTAAAAACTTTAAGTATTAACTTATTTCATTAAAAATAGCAAAAAAAAAAAAATTTAATAGTTTAATTACGAATATTTTTGAAAAGAAATTAGCTAAGAATACACCAAATCTCCACGTAAAATATTAAATTTTTTGAAGGTGTTTTCTTAAAATATGTTTTTGTATACACTAAATCATTAAACTTGTCTAGACTACTTGTTTATTATTTAGTTAAATATTTCATATGATATTCATCTTCTTAAAATAATTTACTATTAATGAGTAAGCAAGGAAATTGAAATTTGAGCGTTTCGGAGAACTGCCAGTATATTATGTTATTATTACATTTATGTGTTTTAAATATTCCAGGGTAAATAGAAGTGTTAAAAAAGAAAATCAATCAAGACAGTCTCAAAAGTTGGGCGGAAAGTGTAGAAAAGAGTGTCTTACTATTAAATAACCAATAACCTACCGTACTGGATGCAGAACACGGGGTCCAAAGCTAAAAAAATAACTTTTAAAAAGTTTTTGTTGATAAAAAAACACGTTCTTTACCGCACTTATCATGGGGGATATTCTGGGGCACTGTTGGACCTGGTACTTGCCATCGAATTTTTAACCGCACAGCATATCACAAGTTTAAAGGTCTCCACTACTGTGAGGTTTTGTAAGAAATTTCTGAGATGCTTCACACATCTATGGAATGACCTATTTAAGACACTTTTTCCGAATCATCGGAACATACCCATGTCAAGTACCTAATCAAAGTCAACACATCTTAAGCTCTTCTGGTGTTACACAAACTCGTGGACGGCGGTGATAACTTAACATCAGGTATCTTTTCCTTTAAAAAAACTAGTATGTTGTGTCCAAACATCAAGTACAGGAACGGTGTAGGGATGCCAGAGTCATTTAGAGTTGATTGTTCCTATATTTATATTTAATAATAATCTACAATTCTTAAGGACTACAACTATTTAAGCGTAACACAGCAAACCCATATACTTATTGTATATGGGTTTGCTGTGTTACGCTTAAATATGCCTATAAATATTTATCTACTACTACTGTAAATAATTGCCGTGTCCTAGAATAATTAATATTTATATTTTATTTAAATTTATTAATGGTACATTATATATTTTTTTTCAGCTTCGCGTTGTATCCTACGTACATCAGGGTAGGCAGAGGGAACCTAGTGTTAAAAAACTCTGAGGCCCTTTAAAAATATTTAACTTGAATAAAGTTAACACAATTTCCGTGATTACCAAACTTTTATTGTTAATTCTATTTACTTAAATTTATTATTGTGTAACTATACTTTATTATGAAAAATGTACCTAGGTATCATTCCTTTTATTTTTGTAGATAGTCTTATTTTTTTTCTACGTAAAATTTTAAGAAATAATATTATGATGATATGATTTGCAAATACATTGTCTTTTTTAAGAGTACGGCTTCACAGACCATAGAAGATGATTGCTTTTAATTTTTCTACACTCATGGCTGGAATTTTTTTACATAATTACAACAGCACCAATCTTATCAGATCTTAGTTTATATCCACCTTGACTCCAGTATCGCAAAGATTGTACACGAGCTTTACTTTTACACTTTTTTTTTTATGGGAAAGGACAAGGCAAACGAGTGTTCTGGTCACCTGATGTTAAGTGATTACCACCGCCCACGAACCCGTGCAACAGCAGAGGAGCGTTGCCGGCCCTTAAGATGGAGATAGACGCGCTTTTTGAAGGTACTCATGTCATATCGACCGGAACTCCCGATCATGAACACATTAACATTTAACACACCAAACAAAGATGTACACACAAACACACTCACTCTCTCTTTCACACACACACACACAAACAAAGGCGCACGCGCGTGCTCACGCACGCACACATTCACACACATTCGCACACTTTCGCACACATACACACAGACACGCACAAACACACAAATACACTAAACAATTTTTTATATTTTTATTCAAACCTTACTTAATAATAAACTAAATTATGTTTTGGAACTTTGTTATACCTATTGTCCTATTGAGGTGGGCGTTTTGTACCTTTGTTATTTTAGTTCCAAAAATAATGATTACTATTGAAGAAAAAAATTATATGTATGTTAAAATGTGTGTGGAACATTTGTATTAATCTATGTAGTAATTACATGATGATGACATGATGATACATGATTCTCGATATTACTACAAGAAAAAATAAATTAGTTAATAAAGATCAAAGCCTTCCATTTAATATAAAATAGTGGTGTTAATTGGAAATTAACCTGGTGTTTGGTTCCTTAAGAATCTTCTCTCCCTAGTATAATCACCTATCTAGGTGAAATTGATCTCAATTGATAGGAATGTGAATATCTGCAGGAATATTTAAGTTCTATAACGATGAATACAGCATGCAAAAAAAATCTGGAATCAATAACCCTTTGGTTGCTTAACATTGTAGTAAACATAGCGAAAAATCATTATTCGACATAGGTACCTACCAATCTACTTAATAAATTACGTCAATTTTATGAGATTTATGAATGAAAAAACATCAGAATAGATTTCCATGAAAATGCGATTTTACAAATCATCAAATTACAAAACTTTTAAACTAAATACTTATTGCTTAACATGCAATCAAAGCAGAAACACAACAAGCTCAATAGTATAATTGCCAATAGTACTGAAGAGTTACACCATCGAAATACTTTTATAATAGATATAGACTTTATTAGTCTATATCATATTTATCATATTTTTTATAGATTGACTAGAGGCCCGCCCGCGGCTTCACCCGCTTAAGCTACATGATTATTGATCTAATAAACAGAAATGACTTCTAATATGATTTTTATTACTTTAATCTGTAATATTCGAATATGATTTTTTTACTACATTATGGTAATTTCTATAAGGACTTTTGATTGTTTTGAATTAAAAAATACGACCAATGTTGATATTTGATATTTATAAAAATATACATAAAGCTAATTATTTCTTATACGTATATATTTTTGTAACATTACGTTCTTTTTACCTATGTTATGTAAGTACGTTTCATCATAATTTCAAAACTCTGTTAAATGTGCTGGTGTCAGTGAATAATTTAATTTACTCTTTCAGAAATAGCCTTAAATGTTAAATTATTGATTTGAAGGATTCATAATATTCTAACTAAAATAGTTATGTAAAATAAGTGTAATGATTGCATATTAACTCCTGTACAGTTTTTAAATTAGTTACATATATTATTGGCTAAATGTACAATTGGTAAATATGTAGTTATTACAGTAGAGTGCAAGAAAGGCTGTTTTTAGACATTTTTATATAGATTTATTTCAAACGAACGAACGAACCGAAGAATCTATGTATTTACTTAATATTTCTTTGAAGATCAAATCGGTCTTTATCTATGTGTTGAATTCATTACGACTTAAACTTAATTGTTATTATTTATGAAGGAAACCTTCACTAACAATTCAATTTTGTTTACTTTATTATTTGTATTATGAACCATATTGCTTTAAAAATATACATTTTTATCAACAGTCATATAACTAAGACGTTTCGAATGTTATTCTTTAGCCAAGAATCTTACCAGCGCGATTGCTGCGATTGCGATTAGAAGGCAAACTAATGCCTTGAGTTCATTCAAATATATAAATGCCGAATTTTTTTTCTTATGAACTGATTTTGATGAAACAAACTTTAAGTGTTAAGTTGAGTTAAAACAAAGCAATTACTGAAACTTTTAAGTAAATCGGTTCAGTACTTTAAGAGAAAAATGTGACCATACAAATAGACAGACAACAGACAGACAGACAGACAAGAAATAAAAAATAAAAAATTTTGCTTTCTATTATTCTTTTTAAGTGCCCCTATATCCATTTCAGTCAAAATTACTAAATGTACAGACAAAATATTTTTAAAAGATAAAAGATTTAATATTTTGCAAAAAAAATTTACGACTATTTTTAAACATTTTTATTTAGAAAACGTATAAAAAATTGAACGTAGCGAGACTCGAACCCACGCCTCTTGGAAACCGACCAGGCGCTCTGACCACTAAGCCATAAGTTCTCATCAAGCTACATCGAAATTTTTATACGCTTGTTACAACTTATTTATGTTGTTAGTATCTCTGTAGGAAGATTTTTACAAATTTCCGCTACTTTTCTAAATAACTATTTTCCTTTCCTAAGTGTGGAATAACACTTTAAAAAATGTTAAAAACTACCTTTGTTATACTATGGGTATAGTGGTAACAGTTTGTTATATATAAAAACAAAACATCTGGCCCAAAATGCATCAATCGCACTCAACTGCCTGAATTTGACAGAGAGATGAACCTTTATAAAATATCACAACGTTTAAATTTATATTAAGATTCTAATAAATGAACATAATATTTTTATTCAGGCTCAGGGTTCATGAGGCTCACCCTAGCTCAGGGTTACAAGTGTGACTTTAACGCGACGGTTGTAGATTTGATTGTTGAAGAATAAGTTATTATTTATTAATATTTTCACTTCTTCGCTGTGGCACCAAGGCAAAACCCCACCATTGAGTTTCGCCACTTAACACGCAATAACTCGAAAAATTCAGTGGAAAGCGGGGAACGGAGTGCCTTAACACTAAATTCCCTCTGCCTACCCTGCTGTGTGCGGGATACAGCGTGAAACTGATTTATTTATTGATATTTTTTATTCTCGAATCATTACATTTATTAAATTGAACGTAATGGCTAATGGTTTCATAAAAGAGAAAACGGATATATCGATTAAAGCGATGTCTATAACGCATGTATCTCACGATATCGGCGCCCGGAGGGCACAAAAATACTGAGAAAAAAGTTAAGAAATAACTAATTAAAAAAAATAATTAATATTCAATATTTAAGTATAATATACACTCAGATCGACTATAATTAAAAAAATATGGAATTATATTAAAAATAGGTACAAAAAATAAACGAACAACGAAGAAAAAAGTAAAAGATTTTATCTTAATTATTTTTGTTTAACAAAATCGAGGTACGGTTTACTTTATGTAAAATTATAAAGTAAAGCGTACTTTGATTTTGTTAAACAAAAATAATTGAAAAAACATTTTATAATTTAGATGTCGGTGCAATGTGCTAATGCTACAAAAACCTTACTACAATATCAAATTACTAAGCCTGTTTGTTTTACTTGGCACCGACATCCAAATTATAAAATCATTTTAAATTATTTTTGTTTGACAAAGTCAAAGTACGGTTTACTCTATGTACAATTATTTTTTACTTTTTCGTTCGTTGTTTGAAGTCGATTTTTTTTGTTAAAAATTAATTTATTTTACGATTTTAAGTGATGAATTAAGAGAATGCTTCTCAATCGAGTAGGTAGACCTTGTCCTATGTAAAATCTTAATTAGATATTATTTTTGTACAAACTAATATTTTGACATATTGACAAGAACATATATAAAAAAAATTTGGGCGAATTGGAAACCTCTCCCTTTTTCAGTCGGTTGAAAATGAGAACATCTTCTTTTTTGAAGTTGATTGAAAAGAAATGCAACGATGAGAAATCTTACTTCTGACAATAACAATGTTAACAATGTTTTTCGTTGTAACAATTACAGTACAATTATATTTTTTTACCGAAAAAAAAAACAAACTCGTTCAATTTCAACCGGATCCCATAATCAGAACCTAACTAAACCTTCACCAAACTATCCTTGAAGTGTATCCTTTCAAATAAAGAATCCTCGAAATCGATTGGCGTGATATTCAGTTCTTCGTTCATTTATCGCGCACATACCTATTGCAAATTTAAGACTTATGTGATTTCATAATAGAGACTATTGTCAGAAATGAACCAAGGATGAAAAAAATTGAAACACACGGCTTTCAAATAACAAAAAAACATGAAAATTGCTTCACCCAGTCAAAAGTTCTGAGGTAACAAACAAAAAAAAATACAGTCGAATTGATAATCTTATTTCTTTACAAAAGTCTGTTAAAAACACAGTTCTCTATGTAGTATCTTAAAATCTTGTCTAAATTTATTTTTATCAGAATATAAAAAAATCTAAAAATTATAAATTGTGCATAAAGTGTCCAGTAGAGAAGTTGGTTTGATTACTTATTTTATATTATTCAATTTCTGTAATGTTTGTTATAAGAACAATTTCTATACGAGTGATTTTTTTTCTTATTTATTTTATCAACAAACTTTATTTGAAATTCCTGCAAATGTGTCGTAATTATTACCTCACTGAATAATTTATTCAATGTTAGTAATGTTATAATGTACAAAAAATATGTATCACTGAAAAACATCTCCTTAGTACTACTATATTAAAAATATTTCTAAATTCACAACAAACACACGTAAGAACGAAAAAAATCTATCTAAAGCTGTTATGGTTATCACTATCAAAATATTATATCGAGAATAATAAGATAGGAAGCGGAGACTTATCTCGAATATACCGTAGGCATTGTGGCTGGTCTTTTGTTGGTAAGAATATCAGCGCATCGAAGGGGTGATGATCCCGCGCAGGCTGCGACCCCGCCCCTGGGCGTGGTCCCGGACCACCCCTCCCCGTCGTCTCCGACCACCGGACGAGGCTTCGCTATTATCCTAGCTTCCTGTCCGCGAACGCTCGCTTGTTCCTCGGATATATCGATTTGTTTATTTTTTTTGCCGCGTGACCAAGTTGGGCTCTTCCGTGTGACGTGACATACCGCCGGTCGGCAACGAAGACATGGACGGGGTCCCGATCGTGAGATGCAACTAATTCAAGGTGAGCCACCGAGTAGCACGGAAACAAATCATATAGGTATAATAGAATAGAAACATCAGACCTCGAAATATAGTTTACCACACATAGGATACCACAAGGTCATCCACAAGATTACTTTTAGACTTTTACAAAAAAATATATCAATCAATCGATACATTGTATTTGGCTTATGTAAGGATCAATCAGTTTCATGACGTTTCGGCTCCGTCGGTTAATTTCAAATATTACTATACGAGTACCGATAATTGGTTGTAGTAAAGATATTTAAATATATTTATTTATAAACAAAGAAAATTGAATTGTAAAATAATAAACTTCTGTTCACTAATTACATCATAGAAAGTCCATATATACTAAGCTACCGCTGATTATTTTATTAATTAAAATTATTTAATTTAAAATTTATTAATCTTTTTAAGATATCTCCAAATTTTTTGAAGTTTCGCTAAAAAAATCTACGTTTAGGAAATTTCTAGATGCCAATATTCAAATGTACAAAGTCCAAGCTGTAATGCAGTTGGATAATTTATTTACATATCTAAATATGATAATTATATCACTATGAATTGCAGTAATAAATAGATAAATGTTGTAATTATATAATCATATTTTATTTATGATACGGACAGGATACTGTATGTATTTTCAACCTATCTTATATATGTTCATAGGTTTACATATATATATTCTATAAAACCTTGTAAAAACTGGTAACAGACATCATAAGTCTATCATAATTTTTAGACTGGCTAACGAGATAACCTTATAGGTTTGTTACACTATGCTATACACTTACTGTCTATTTTGAACTGGATGATAAGTTTTTTTTAGTTTCACGCTACATTCCACATACGGCCTACCATAGACAGAGGGAACCTTGTGTTAAGACATTCCGGTTCCCATTTTCCGTTGAATTCTGGGGGCATCGCATGTTGAATGGCGAAACCCAACGCAGCGCTTTGCCTCGTTACCAGAGTGTGGAAATGAAAATAATATATACTTGATTTCATCGAGAAGGAATTGAACTCACAATCTGTCGCGTTCACAGTCTCACGCTTGTGCCCCTGCGCTACGACTGGGCTTATTGCCTTTTTTACATTAATAAATTAATGACGTGTTATTTACATAAAATTGCATCAGGGTGAAATATAAAAAAGCTTTGTAAAATTTAACAAAACATTTTATTAAAATATTCAGATTTATCTTAGATAACAGACAATTGAGAGGAATATTAAACTATATCAAATTTGACCACCTTGTTCAGAACAATAATATAACTTTTAAAGGGTTATTCCTCACTTAGGGAAGAAAAATACTTATTTAGAAAACGTATAAAAATATGAACGTAGTGGGACTAGAACCCGCGCCTCCTGGAAACCGACCAATTGTAACAAGGGTATAAAAATTTCGACGTAGCTTGATGAGAACGTATGGCTTAGTGGTCAGAGCGCCTGGTCGGCTTCCAGGAGGCGCGGGTACGAGTTCCGTTACGTTCAAATTTTTATACGTTTTCTAAATAAATATAATAATATAATTATTTTTTTGGCTTCACGCTGATTCCGGCACACAGCAGCGTAGGCAACTAACCAAATGTTAAGACATTCCGTTCCCCATTTTCCGACGAATTCCGGCGGGACGCCGCGCTTTGCCTCGACACCAGTGCGAAGAAATGAAAATATTAAATAAATCATATCCTCGAATTGGAATCGAATCCACAACCTGTCGCATTAACAGTCAGACTTTGTGCCCCTGCGCCACAACTGGCTTCAAATCATATTATATCATGACTGTTGAATACTCAACAACATACCCTCCTATTATAATACAACAACTACGACAACATTATATGATCCATATTACATAATTATGTAAGACAGTCGACAACGGCGATAATTAATTCATGTTTGGATTTATGTGAATATTATTCAGCAACAATTCAGCGCTGACTTGAGGTACGGTTGGATTTATGCCTCTATGTTAATATAACTTGATGCCACTACGATACGTACGTACTATAGTACGTATATGAGAACTCAAAGCCGAAGCCTATGGTTCTTATAACGAGGGCTTAAGAACTAAATTTGATTAAACTTGACCTCCCAATTTATACATTCACTAAACGGGACACCGTTATCTCTTGGACGGTAGTGCACTACATATTTTATGACGTTTTAATTCATTTCTTTATTAGGAAACAGAATTGTTATTTATAGTATTTATATTAAATATGAAAATAAGTATTTTTTTGCCGGGATCTGATAAGTTTTCGTAATTTTTACTTTTATCATGTTATTTCTAAGATTCTCTCACAATTTATGTAAATAAGATTGGGTGAGAAAACACTATGGTCTACTGCCATATGAGGCTTGTTAATTAGAGTTCAAAACAAACACTTTTCTTAAGTCATTTGGCTCTGACAGTAGTAGTAGTAGTAGTAGATTTTCATTTAAATATTTTTAGTAAATATTACTTTTCAAGTACTGTTTATGTTTCTTGTAATTAGAAAGATTACTTTAAGAATAAATATTTTTATTATAAGCTTGTTCTCGTACAATGATCAAACGGAGGCCTATTCGAATAGAAATAAATAGGCAAATATTAAGTCAGCTGTTACAACTATTAACAATATTATATAAGACAGAAATTCACTTTCCTTACATGTTGTTTACTCTTAGAATGTTTCAAAATAGTTAAATGCGATCGTAGTCATATACCGTGGGTTACGTACTATTTTTTCCGTACTAGTTTTGATTACGCGTCTTATTTCATACAGAATGCAGTAATAACGGTGCATAAACGCTAGTATCTTTTGATTGCGTTGACTAAGAAGCTACATTTTTTTTTCTGTGCTCTAAGGGACCGTGGACCGTGGAAATATTTGATATTAATTTCAGATTAATACATTTAGGCAATCTCGAAATAAAGGCTCTTGACAGAGTGTTCCTCTGGACAACAAGGTAATTCTATAAGGGTTTTTTTGTGTCGTTTTGAGATACGGAATCCTGATAAGGAAGCAATACTAACGAATGAAGACAATTAATAGAATAAATAGAACGGGAGTAAACACTTATGTATTTTTAGTTTTTGAATAAACTGCTAAACCAACTTTATGTAAAACTAAAACCTCTGAAAAATGTGCTACCACATAAAACAAGAATTGCCAAAATCTACTCATAGTTGACTAAGAAATCATAAGAAATCGGTTAAATGGGCGTCAGACTTGCTTACCGAGGCTTCCATACCAATTTCAGGATTGAAGGTCGACGGAAACTTAGTTTAGAATTGTAAGTATTACTTATAAAAGTTGACAAACTTACAAACTAAAGGAAGTACCCTATGGGTTTTGATTACGCGGCGAATTTCATACAAAATGCGGCAAAATCGATGCATATATGCTCGTATCTTTTGATTGCGTTAACTTAGAAGCTTGATTTTTACAGTGCTTCAAGAGACCATAATCTTAAATATTTGATAGATATTAATTTAACCTTGATACCATAACGCAATCTCGAGATAAATGGTTTTTATAGACTGATAACAAAGAGATCCTACAAGGGTTCCATTTTTACCTTTTGAGTTACAGAATCATAAAATTATACAGTCGAATTGATAAGCTCCTCCTTTTTTAAGTCCTTAAATTAATTTAAAACTATGCATAATTTGCACTAATTCAATAATATTAATTATTTATGCAACACAAATCAAAATTTTTAGAAAAAATACATTGAAAAATATAAAAAAAACACTCTTCCGAGAGTGTGACAAGGGTCCAAGCCACCGGTGGTTAGGGCTCCAGAGAGAGGAACCTCCTCACAATACGCGCCGTCGCAAGTAAAATTGCCTTCTGCATCCGGTTCTTGGTCCAGCAGCTAAGCGATAACCTCTTAAGATGTTGGTCGAGGCTTTTCGCTATTAAACCGTTAACTGAAACCACTATCGGCACAATAATAGTTCGCATTGACATCTCACATGGCAGCAATCTGCTAACGGGCTAAGTCCAAATGTTTAAATTATTAATATTGATAAAATATTTTTTCAGAAGTATGTATATTAGAAACTTTTAACTACATATATTAATATTTATTATATATTTTTTCTTGAATTATTTATAACTTATATAATTATAATACTTCTGTAACAGACTCTTTTTAACTGATTTCTCTTTTCCTCTCATCAGAGCTAATGCAGTAACTTTAGTATTTACTTATAGGTGATAAATTATTTGACGTTCTAAAAATTAAGCAAGCTATTTTATAGGTTTTTAGAATAAAATTATTTGATTTTCACTATAATTTGACACAGTAGAAGTGTTGGTCTAAGGTAAGTGTACTCTATAGAAGGCTAAACTAAACAATATTAAATTAAAAATAAATTAAATTAGCTTCACGCTTTATCCCGCACACATCAGGGTAGGCAGAGGGAACCTAGTGTTAAGACACTCCGTTCCCCACTTTCTGCCGAATTCTGGAGGCATTGCGTGTTGAGTGGCAGAACTCAACGCCGCGCTTAACCTCGACACCAGAGCGAAGAAA
>DWMY01000136.1:0-43958 GCA_018249775.1 Heliconius hecalesia formosus
TCATTAAAAATCTTCATTGCGTTGCAAACATACATTATATGTATATCAAAACACGAACATAGTTCAGTGTGTTAATTAAATATTTTTGTGGTTTAAGCGGGCGAAGCCGCGAGCGGGTCGCTAGTATTTACATAAGAACAAAGCCGAAAAGTTAATATGTATTGAAACGTGACATTTTGAAATGTTATATTATAGTTCTCGTTAGTAATGGCATAAAGGATAAGGTTTTTATGGCAAAATAATATAATCTTCCCCTCTTTCAAACTCCTCCTTCCTCTTTTCAATAGATTCTTTATCGATTTGGTGGATTATATTTGTTTACTTTTGTTTAAGAGCTAAACAAAAAAATAAATAATATCGTAATAGCGTCTAATAGGAAATTCAATAATACTTAAGAAATATTATTACGCTTTTTAAAGTCGATACTGGGTATCAGCATCGAGTCACTCCATTTCCTACTTTCCGCAAATTTCAGAACATTTTATAGATATTTTTTTATAAAAACTTTGCAAGGAGCCTGGGGAGCCCGAACTCATCATTGATCTTGCATACAATCAGAAGGCTTCCAACAGCGACACGTTGGCTTCAAAGAACTTTTACATTTTAATTAAAACATAAATAAGGTACTGTCCGAAAGTGCACAATGGTATTAGTTAACATATTAAAACATACATTTTTCCACCCTCCTGTTAAAAGAGCCACCCTCGACGAGCATACGTTTTTGATCTTTATAATTGCATCTTAATTAAGTTATATTTTTACCAATTAATTTGGTTAAATTGAATCTCGTATGGAATAGTGATGAAATTACAAATTGCATTATATGCCTGGAAACTTATGTTCTGTAACGAAATATTTCATATAAATTTGCGTATATAACTTTTAGGCCCATATTTATAAATTGTTCTGAGATCGTTTTTAAGATCATTTTTATTCACATACACATATATAATTTATGAATGACGACGGCATCTCAAGATCAATCTCAGACCTGAGAGCGGATTCAGAATCTTTTTAGCTGCCCTTTGTTTACGAGGGTAGTTTAAAATTGAAAACACATCGGAGTGTGTTGCATTTGTTAGTTGTAACCTTAATTATTATATGGATGGCGAACCACATTTATTCATCGTAATAAATCATAATATATTATACATATGTATATACAATATTAAATTAGGATCTTATGAAATAATTTGTGTTTGAGTTTAAAAAACAAGATATTTTAGTATAGATATTTGAGTGAATATTTTAAAATAAGGGGCTAATTACTTCTTAATATCAAAAGACGACCAGTGTAAAACTAAATGACTATTTCTGCGCGGCGTTGAGTTCTGCCGCTCAAAACGCAATTCCTCCAGAACTCGGCAGAAAGTGGGGAACGGAGCATCTTAACACTAGGTTCCCTCTGCCTACCCTGCTATGTGCGGGATACAGCGTGAATCTGACTATTTTTGCAGGCGAAAAAATTTGAGAAGGTTTTCAATTCGACGATATTACGACGAATATTATTTTTAAAGTTAATTTTCTTTATGAACTTTTCAAATTAGAAAGTAACGTAACAATTTAAAAAGCTAATTTAAACATTATTTTTAAAATTTAAATCTGAAAAATTCTCTCTATTTTACGTTTAATAAAATCAATGCACTTTTTTATTTACCTAAAGCTAAAATAAAATAATATGGCTATTAATTTTGTTTAGAAACCTACAACTTCGATATTGCACCCCATACTTATAATACGAGTGATGCAGTTTTGGTGATCAGGGCTTCCCAATGTTTTCTTGATCAAGGACCACTTTTATATCATCCTTGGTAGCAGGGACCACTATGCATGTAGGTATAATAAAAATTTACTGGGATAATAAAACAAAAACTTCGCCTCACCATCCCCAGTCATAAAATTTAAATCGTTCACGGACCATATTTAGACTTCCGTGGACCACTGATGGTCTACGGACCACTGGTTGGGAGCCAGTGATCTAATTGATAATACTAATTGGTCACTTACGAACGAGGGTCATAATAATTTCTATTCATATGTAAATTAGATTTTCGTTTAGACTAGGATAAATAATAATATTTTATAGGTAATACTATATACTAGTTTTTTTATAATTTTTTCTAGCTTTATATTGTATCTCGCACATCGCAGGCTAGGCAGAGAGAACCTAGTGATAAGGCACTCCGTTCCCATTAAAACACTTCCGATCCCCACTTTCTGTCGAGCTTGTTGAGCGCTTTTTTTCAGTGTATGTTGTTAGAAAAAAATCTTTATAATGAATATAATCTTCAATTATATGTAATTGAAAATATTTTTATTTATTTTGCATATATTCGGATAATTTCTTACTAATCTGAAAATAATTCAAATTTTCAATATATTTAATAAATATTTGTATAGCTCAAGCGCTAGTAAATCTAAATATTAATACGTGAAGTAAAAACGTTATACTTTAAAGAAAATTATGCAGAAAATATGGCACAGTTATAAGAGTTCATATAGAAAAGTACAGAATTCTAATTTATATTTTTTAAATAATTGATGAAATACTCGTATACTCGTACATTATTATAATTGCTTTTATCTATACTATCTATACTAATCTATACTAATATTATAAAGAGGAAAGATTTGTATTTTTGTATGTATGTTTGTATTGTTTTCAGACGAAAACTACCGGACTGGTTTCAATAATTCCTTTACTATTAGAAAGCTGCATCTTCACTGACCCACATAGGCTGTATTACATTTTCAAAAAAAATAGAGATCCTTAATAAAAATGCAATAATGTAACCCAAGTTGGGAAAAATTGATCTTAAAAATTCTATCATCGCGTGCACTGCGAAAACTATTGATGATAGAACAAAACAATGTTCTACAGTATTATCAATATCTAGATGAATCTTTTGAATTAAAAAATACGACCAATATTGATATTTAATATTTATAAAATATACATAAAGCTAATTATTTCTTATACGTATATATTTTTCTTTTTACCTATGTAATGCACGTCTCATCATAATTTTAAAACTCTGTTAAATGTACTGATGTCAGTGAATAATTAAATGTACTCTTTCAGAAACAGCCTTAAATCCTAAATTATTGATTTGAAGGATTCATAATATTCTTTGTAAAATAACTGTAATGATTGCATATTAACTCCTGTACAGTTTTTAAATTACTTACATATATTATTAGCTGAATGTACAATTGGTAAATATGTAGTAATTACGTGTACACGTTGTGAGGCATTTTTATATAGATTTATTTCAAACGAACGAACGAACCGAAGAATCTATGTATTTACTTGATATTTCTTTGAAGTTTCAAATTGGTCTTTATCTGTGTTGAATTAATTACGACTTAAATTTAACTGTTATGGTTTATGAAGGTAACCTTCACCAATAATTCAATTTTGTTTACTTTATTGTTTGTACTCTGAACAATAGTGCTTTAAATATATACATTATTATCAACAGTCATATAACCCAGACGTTTCGAATGACATTCTTTAGCCAGGAATCTTACCAGCGCGATTGCTATATAACATTTGCAGACAAACTAATGCCTTGAGTTCATTCAAATGACGATAACATTTTTTTTAAGAACCGATTTTGATGGTACGTTCTTATTTATAAAAATATATTATGTGTAATTATAATATAATATAATATATAAGATATTATATGTTATTTTAATTTTTATCTTAAAATAAATAAATGTATTTTGATAAAATTTATTTTAAGAAAAAAGAGTTGATCATTTCTCTATGAGGGTATAAATAAATAGTTATAAAGGTCAGTTATTTCATAAATACACATTCATACAAATTGACGAATGTTTTTCACATTCATATAAAACGACAAACACAAAAACCAACAAACAGACAACATTTTTAAATATCATTGTTTCTGGTTCTATTACTTTGTTAAATGCCCCCAATACAAATTTATTTTTAATGAAAATTTGGAAATGCCACCCTATACCCTAGGTTTTAATAATTCTGATTTTAGAAATCTTAAGTGCGCTGCCAGCATACATTTTTTATCAAAACAGGAACGTTTCATTTTTTTGTTCCGAACTCCCTGTACTTAAACAAACCAAAAAAATCACAAATTTAAGCGAGCAAAGCCGCGAGCTGGTCGCTAGTATTCTATATACATATAACGAGTAGCAAAGCATAGTAACCTATTCGTAGCAGCATCAATAATCAAGGTCAATATCAAAAATTACCTAGGGTGAGACATTTAATACGGGAAGGGTTCGTCACCCTCTTGTCGATGTTGTTCGGATGTCAAACGTTTATTTGTATAGAAGTAATCATGTTGTTGTTTTGTTTAATAGGATATTATGTTTAATAAAATAAAATAAATCTATCAGCTTCACGCTGTATCCCGCACACAGCAGGATAGGCAGAGGGAACGTAGTGTTAAGACACTCCGTTCCCACTTTCGCCAAATTTAGTAAGCATTGCGCGTTGAGTAATTAGTAACCTGAAACTTTTTGCATCTATCGAACTTTCCTTATAATAATAGTCCTCATTTGCTTATTATAAAAGTCTAATGTATGTCAATAGTTGCTTGTAAGAAATCCCTTGCAGGCCATCATTGCACATTATTATGTTATCAGGAGATATATCTTAGTTAGTATTTGTGTGACTTTATGTGCGATAAAATTTTATTATTATTATTTTATAACTGCCTTTCATTATATAAAAAGTTAGTTATAGATTACTATTTTTTTAATAAGTATAAATTATTTTTTAGAAATTTTATCTCATCTTTTCAGGACAAATGCATACATTTTCATTATAAGCATTCTCTCCAGTAAGAATCGAAATTACTTCAGATTAACTAATTAATTCGAGAAATGGTGGGTTTGCTGCATATATAAAAATTTTCTATGTGATTTAGTGGGTATTTGTATTTATTTTTACACGATCAAGTGTCAAAAGTCAATATTTCCGTCACATAATATTTAATATCTCACAATTACATGAAAACTAATATCTTTACTTCTTAACGTAATAAGTTCTTCCTTTCATCCCCGCTATATGTAGTAAGGGAAATGAAATATATATTTTTTCATATTGTTTGTACTTAGCACTTACTATATCATTTCCACTGGAACTATTATTTTCTCCTCTTGATCTCGCACGGCGTCCCGTGTGGACCACTTGTTCCCCCCGTGACCCCGCGTGGTCCGCCTTCCTGAGGGAACCTTCCACGTGACACGATATGTACTGCGGTGGCTCCGATCTTTGCTGATTTAGTTTCCTAAATCTGGAAAAGATGGCTAATTAGAATACTTACTTTTTTACGTAAGTTTAATATGGTCTTCTATTTTTTTTTTAACAATTTTGGTTTTATGAATCAAAAAAAAATCATTATATGTATGAAGCAAAAAAAAATCTGCTTGCCGCTGTATCCCACACGTACACAGTACACAGCAGGGCAGGCAGAGGGAACTTAGTGTTAAGAGACTCCGTTTCCCACTTCCCGCCTAATTCTGGAGATATTGCGTATTGAGTGGCGGAATTCAACGCCGCGCTTGCCTCGACACCAGAGCTAAGAAATGAAAATATAAATTTGAATAAATATTTCATTTCCTCGAGTTGGAATGGAACCCACAACCAGTCGCATTTACATTCACACTTTGTGCCCCTGCACCATGACTAGCCTCTTTTTTATATCCTGCGTACATTACTCACTTACGGTTATTAACTAGTCATTAGTTTGTATTAAGTTTGTACTTTGTGACAAACATCAACATATAATTTAAATATTAATTGACAGTATTGAAATTGCATTCCATATCATTTGGAATTTTATCAATACAAACGGACTGTCGCTTTTTTATACAAATTTGATATTTAATAGATTAAATTAGCATTCCAGCGCCCAGCTTGTGTTTAGAGTAGCATTTTCGAGTGAAAGTAAAATCATTTTTTTTTTTAAATCAAAAGTTACATTCTTCGTTTCTTAAAGCTTCATTTTTTTAAACGTCAATTTATTTACCATCAGCTAAAATCACTGCACCACTGCCCCAGACCTGAGAAGAACCGGCGCAATAAACTCAGCGAGACATTTTTTAATCAATTATTTACAGATTCCCACTTACTTACTTACAATTTTATTCCCAAGGCGTGTTATCATTTATAAAATCATTAATTAGAATATTTAACACACAAACATCTTTTTACTAATTTTTAATTTAATTTTTATAATTATAAAAGCGTAAGTACATACTGTCCCATAAAAGACTTACGACGTTACTTTAACAGGCCTATTTCTAGTATTAATGTTATGTTCATCACCGAGTGTGTTAAGATGCAACTGTCAATATATAATTTTTTATTTATTTTATTTTAGCCTTAAGAATTTTTTTATCTAAGTTACATATTGCGCGAATAGCTCGCTTCTACAAGACATATGTAGATTGATTCATATAATAGCTTCACGTTGTCACAGCAGGGTAGGCAGAGGAAACCTAGTGTTAAGACACTCCGTTCCCCACTTTCTGCCGCATTCTGGAGGCATTGCGTGTTGAGTGGCAGAACTCAACGCCGCGCTTTGCCTCGACATCAAAGCGAAGAAATGGAAATATAAATTTAAGTAAATATTTCATCTCCTCGAGTGGGGATCGAACCCGCAACCAGTCGGTTTTACAGTCACACATTGTGCACCTGCGCTACGACTTTCTATCAATATGAGGTCCCCCACTGTAATTTGGAGTCAATGGTAATACCGAAAATACTTTTGTTATGCATGTTTTTCTTTTCTTATGCATTAAAATCTCCAAATGGAACTCACCTAAGGGTCCTATAATAACTTTTTTTTTCTTCATATTTTCAGCGTATTCGTTCAAGTTATACTTTTAGTTTTTTCTTTCAGCTACTAAAGTTGCGAAGTTTAAAAAAATACATTCTAATAGGTGCTGCGTTTTTTTATTTATTTATTTGAATGTATTTTTTTTACTTCTATGAAACGTCGAAAGTCATCGTTACATCATCAGTCAAGTCTATTGTTGAAATGTAATTTTTATATTTGATGATTGGAGAAACAAAAGAAGGTGTTTTAAATGTACCGTAGGTCGTAACCTACGCGACGTACAAACACAGATAAACACTATAAAATTTTATACACTATAATCTACTGAATATGATATTAATAGACTTTTTCACAGTTTCAATTACCAAATTAAATAATAGATGAAAATAAAATTTTAATTACTTTTACGTGAGAAGTTTATAGACGCTTCTATCTAAGCGCCACGAGGGAAAAAGTAATCCTTATATTGTAAATAACAAGTGGAAAATACACTTTTTATATATGAATAAAAAAAATGTCGTAAGAGACAGTTTCTACTTATAGCTGCAGATAAAAGTGACGGGGTAACATAGGTTGAGGGTGTCGTAGCACAAGGATACAGCGTTTGACTGTGAACACGATTGTGGCTAATTTTTTAGAGTAAAAAAAAGTATTATTATAAGAGTATTAATTATTTTCATTTCCTCACTGTGGTAATAAGACAATCGCGCGGCGCTAAAATCCGTCACTTAACACGCAACATCTGGAAAATTGGGCGAATACATTTTTTTCTTTTTTTTAATATTATAATATTGGAAAATATTAAATAAATCATTCCCTCGATTGGGAATCGAACACGGTCGTCGAATCGTCTACAGTCGAACGCTGTGCCGTTGCGCCGTCCCTGTAATACATTATTTTATAAAGCATTTTCTAAGATAAATAAGTCTTCAGCTTGAATTACCTGATAACAAAGCTTCGTTTTTCGTTTGCAAGAGCGTCAGCAATTTTTTCCACTGCGTCGTTTTCCTTTGATATTGAAAGTTCGCCTCTTTGCGTTAGCGTACAGGATCTAGGGTATAGCTGATCTCTTAGTAGCTGGTGATCGTCTTTATGAATGATGTTGAAAATATTTTGTCCGAGCAGCTCGAGCTGTGTAATAGAATATCTAAAATATAATTAAACTGCATTCCAAAAGGTGATAAATTAAATTATTTAGTTGGTACCCATCTAATATGCTTTTCTTACTTTTTTAAAAATAACATTGGGGCAAAACAGAATGATTTTTTTTCGCAAAAAAAAAAACATCTGCTCCAGGATAGCTTACAATGGTTTACGATGGTTTAATTGCTATAGATACTTAGCAAATAAAAAAATAGAAGTGCAATATTACAGTAAAACTTTAAATAGGACAAGTTAGAAAGAAACATTCTTTCATTACAGATGACCCTACGCTACGCTACTGCTTGTGTTGATAAGGATTGTTATAATTTATAAGCATCACTTTCGTAAATAATATATCATTTAACAAATAATTTCATTATACCATAAAAAATATTTTTTATTAAACAATTTCGTCCGTTACCGCAGTAAAGGTGGAACGTAAGCTTTCAACAAGAAATGTTCTTTCAATTTTTTAAAACATTTTTCTTATCTGTTGATAGTAGTGTTAGGTTAAAGGTACAATTAACACACTTTTTTCCCGAATCTTTCATATCGACCGACTTAGCTAAATATCAAAGATAAAAAATAAGTTTCTATAGCTATTGTAATCTCTTGAAGCTAATCATATCTAACATAATTGACTAATAACATAATTATTACACGGATTCAGGAAACCACTGAAGTGAATAAGTGTGTATACGACCTTTTCCGTACTACGAAGGGCATGTTAACTAGTCGGTTCCGGTCGTTTATCTAATATCGATGATAATAATGGCGTATGGTCAGAACCTTACATTGCTTTGAAAATTATTTTAGTTACTATGGATTGTAAATAATAAATGAGTGAATAGGTTCTAGCTAGAAGTCAGATGGACCATTGAATATAATGAACATAAATCGGTGTGTACTAGCGTTGTCAGATTTTCTTTCGGTGAATAAATAAAAATAAAAATAAATCTTCAGAATAACTATACGTAACTTACTTACATGTATACTTAAATGTATTTCTATGAAATTTTTAGTTGATTTCGTGGAATAATCCTTGCAATAACACCTGACTCGATCGGGACATTTAATTTTTGGGCTAAAAATCGAGACATCTGGTAACGCTGCTACATACCGACATTTAAGTAGACTCACTGACTCAGAAGTAATTTGCACTCACTAACTAACTGTACTATTTATTTTATTAAATATACATTTTTTTTAAATTTCCCAGTGAAATAAAATGAAGACTAAATATAAAAGAAACTAAATAAATAGTTACATGTTACACATTTGAATCGTATCTTAAAATAATTTTCGTCATATGATATAATAATTTCCTTTTTCCCGCCAAAACGCCCGGGAACAGACTAAAAATATGATCAAGGTTGGCCTAATAATATGTCGCGTTTTGCGTTCCATCGACGACTTTTGGAGGCTGTATAATAAAGATCCATTGCCTGTTCTAATTTAAATTATAAAAATTTAAATAAGAAGTCGTCGTGACGCACAGGCATTAATGCGACTGTAAGCGCGACGATTGTGGGTTCGATTCTCATTCGGAGGAATGAAATATGGGATATTTTCATATCCTCGCTCTGGTAACGAAACCAAGCACGGCGTTGAGTCCCGCCGTTTCGAGAATTTGGCGGAAAATGGGTTAGATAGGTTTCCAGGTTCCCTTAGCCTAAACACATTTTTACAAAATAATATTATATTTTAATATACTTTTTTAGGTTCGAATTTTTGGAACATTGCGTGTTGAGGTGGCGGAACTCAACGCCACGCTTTGCCTTGTTACCAGAGGGAAGAAAATTAAAATATTAATAAATAATAATTTATTAATAGATAAGATAAATTATTAAATGTTAAAGATAGTCTAACAAATAAAATATTATTATTGATTAGAGGGTACTCTGTCCCAGAAGAAATGCAAGCACTACATGGCTGCCTGAGAGTTAAGAAATTTTGTTAAGAAAATAAAGCTAAATGACAATTCTTATATAGATAGTAACTGCACTGACTTGGTGGCGGTCTACTTATCCTGGGATTTTTTTTTAAAATAATCATTTGTTCTAAAAGCTATTCAATTTATACATATTATGTACAAAATTCTATATTTTCATTTTCAAAATATTATTTATATGAATTATGTTTAAGCAGAAAAATGGAAAACCACTTTTAATAATAAAATAAGGCGCTGGTCCGGTCTATGATATCAAAATGTATTTATTTATAGACGCAAAAAAATACTAAAGATGTCTCCAGGGAAGAGCAGTTCAAGTATTAGCGAAGATTATTAAATTACACCTGTAGCTTCTTATTTCTTGTTTAACAAGCGGAAGCTGTAGCCAATTATTTGCAGATGAAAGGAATAATATAACTAGTTTTATAAGATTTTGAAGTTGTGATTAATATCTTTTTCATTTAGTGTTATTATCCACTTATTTGTCACTTATAAAATTTAATTCTCCGTCGTATTTAAGCGGTTTAAAGTCTAAGCGTTTATACGTGTCCTAAAATAATAGTATTACTCCGTGGTTTGTTTTTGTAACTGAGTACTAGTGGCGGAACTCAACGCCGCTTTTATTCTGCAATGGTGGGGAAAAGAAAGTAATTTTAATATAATCATTCCCCCGAGTGGGAATTGAACAAAAACATCAAAGATTATTTAGTTTTTTTTAGCTTTACGACGTATTCGCCAAATTATCAAGACATTTCATGTTGAGTGTGGGCTTGGCCTTACCACAACGGGGAAATGAAAATATTAAATATTACATACACTGGAATAGGAATCGAACCCACAACTAGGGGAACTAGTTGTGGGTTCGATTCCCACGGTGGCCCCAAGAATCGATATTTTATGAATTAAAATTCTATAGTCAAAACATTACGGATGTCCTAAAAAATGCAATATAGCGATATCAACTTACTTCGGTATATCCCAAGTATTCCTGAACGTTGGGCGAGATGACAACAACAATTCCTTTATATGTCGTCGTGATTAGAAAGCCTTTAAGATTCTTTAGTAACGTCTCTGTAAATTTTAAACTGAATTCTGGTCCTCGATCAATGCTGCTGCCGAATACTAAAACAAATAAAAAATATTTAAAGTAAACTTTTGAAGAATATATGTATGTATATGAATAAATTTAAATTGTTGAAAGTTATAGTTTTCATATAAAATTTTATATTTTAATGATGTAAAGGGATACTGTAGGAAAAAATTGTGTAGAAATGGACATATGTTTGTGTGTTTAATATAGATCATTGCGTCGTAGCACAACGTTATATCGTTCCGCCACTCAACAATTATTTTTGTAAATAGTAGGATATTCTGTCTATTTTTCTTGAATTTGGAAAAAAAAGAAACAGGCATAACTCAACAAACTTGTAATAGCACAGGATTGCTCATAAAATTTTAAATAATCTCACTAAACTATAACGTTTTCAACGACTTTAAATTTTTTTAATAGCCACACAGAAGAAGAAATTTTGTGCTTACGGATTCCTTAAATATTACATTTCAATGCACCAACTTTAACACTAATAAACTGGGCATAGGGTATATAATTTCATAGTAAAACTTTTAAAAACTTTCTCTCACTGATAGGATGAACAATAGTCGTGTAATACTATATTTCAGCTATTACACACTTTATACTTGTTCAACTATTTTCGTATTCCGAGAAATTTCCTTATTTTCCGAGAAGGTTTAAATTTCATATTGGAAATTTTCTTTTTAGGGTTCCATACCTTTTAAGAAAAAATTGCAACCCTTATAAGATCACTTTACTGTCCGTCTGTCTGTCTGTCTGCCTATATCTCTGTCAAAAGCCTTTCTCTCAGAAACGTTGGAGATATCAAGTTGAATTTCAAATCTTAGAATTATGAAATTTGGCAGCTGGTATCTACAGGTAGTACTACTTCAGGAAAAAGGTTGCTAGTTCAAGTGAGATATTAGATGAAAGCGCTCTGGCAAATCTAACCTTGAACTTCAGAAAAAGCTCGAGACCACAAATTTTTGTACAGAACCCTCAGTGTGCGAGCCCGACTCGCGCTTGTCCGGTTTTTTTGTTAAGTATAGCCTATCGCATTGTATGCGCTAGCTGTTGTTCCTCGAAATTAACTATTACAGCGTTAAATAAAACTTATGTAGAAAAATACGAGTATAATATTTATTCAGTTCTCTTTCGACCCAATTTTGAAATTTTCGTAGAATCACATCTAAATATAATATATTATATCAATTTCTTTGTTTAGACCCATATAGTAATAATTTATAATTATTTTATAATGTGGTGTAAAAAATATAAAATGGGCAATCACTATTTATTATTGATTATTTCTGGTTACCTTGCAAAATATATGTGCGACTGTACACGTGATGGTCGTGATTTCGATTCCTACCCAGAGAAATAAAATATTTAATATTTTCGTTTCCTCGCAAAAGAGGAAAATCGTGGCGATGAGTTCCGCCACTCAACACGCAATATCTTGAGAATCCGGGAGTAAGGGGGGAACGAAAGTGTCTTAATGAGAACGGAGTGTCTTAACACTAGGATCTCCGGGATACAGTGTGAAAAAATGTATTGAGTACTTATACTTATTTTTAGAAAATCACTTATGTATCATTGTTAAAATATTTTATTAAATCAAACTCGTAACTCTCAAAGCTTTCAATTCCATTAAAATGATTAATTAAAAAAAAAAAATAAGGTATACAATAAAAGTGCACCTGTACATAAAAACAACCTACTTGACAAGAAAATCTATAATTCAAAAATGAAACTGTCGTCGTATAATGATCGCTGTGAAACATTGTGTTTAAATGTCATAGAAAATTGTATAATTGTATAATTTGCTTACTGACCCTACCTCAACGTTTGTGATTACGTTGTTGTTAACTAACTTTAAATAAAGCAAATGTATTATTTATTAACTGATATTTTACTTTAATTTAAATAAAGGAAAAATAACTGGGGCCAGTTGTGGCTCAGTGACACATTTATAAATCCATGTCTTTGTTCTAGTGTCGAGTCAAAGTGAGGCGTTGAGTTCCGCCACTCAGCACGCAATGCCTTCAGAATTTGGCGGAAAATGGGGAATGAAGTGCCTTAACACTAGGTTCCCTTTGCCTACCCTGCTGTGTGGGGGATGCAGCGTGAAGCTGATTTAAATTAATTGTATTTTAATCAGGTTCACTTCTCTCTTTGTATTCTCGTGTTGTATAATAATAATTATAATATACTATTTCCTTCCCACAAAAAATATTTGTCAGAGGTCAGTCGTGACGCATGGGGCACGGCAGTGCGACTGTAAAGGTGACAAGTTGTGGGTTCGATTCTCACTCGAGGAACTATTTAATATTTTCATTTCCTCTCCCTAGTAACGAGCTTCAATTTCTTTGGATCTTTGGATTCAGAGTCAAGCATAAAAAATATTATAAAAAAATACGTTTATAGTGACCTTTTTATCTTTATAACAATAGCATATAGAAGGCTATATAGAGAAAACCTAGTGTCGAAATTTTCCGTTCTTCGCTTCGTGTGCTGAGATACGGAACTCAACGCCGTCTTTCATCATGTCCGACTGATCTACAAGACGTCGCCCCAATACGCCATGAGAGCCTCAATTCATTTCTTTCATCTAACTAATAGAGTGTGTTCGAAAAAATGCATTGAAAGTTTAAGGTATAGTACATATTATTATAAAATGTGGTACTTTTAACCACCACATAACGCTCTATATGGCTCTATGGTGCTATGGCCCTACAGTAACTTCATAGAAAACTTTACATATTAAAAAATATAACTTATTTTATATTTCTAGTAATATCTACAAATTAAATATGATTGAGGGCACAACAGTACAGCGTCTGAGTGTAAACGTGACGTGACGTATAGCCATATGATTGCATTTTAAATTATCTATATAAGTCAAATCAAATCAGCTTCACGCTGTATCTCGCACACAGCAGGATAGACACTTAGGTTCCAAGTGTTCAAACACACCGTTTCCCACTTTATACCAAATTTTGGAGGCACTGCGTATTGAGAGACAGAGCTCAACGCCGGGTTTTGCCTTGACACCAGAGCGGAGAAATGAAAATATAAATTAAAATTCATTCATTTCCTCGAGTGGAGATCGAACCCACAACCAGTCGTGTTTACGGTCACAGACTTGTGTCCCCGCGCCACGTCTGGCCTTAAGATATATATTCATATCCTATAATAGTAATAAACTATTCAAAGTAAATATTTTACAATAACATAAATGTACCTAGGTAGTACAGTCGGCGTCTACGCGGCGCCATGTGCATCATGTAAAACTGACACCAAAGCCAAGGTATAGGGAACCTGAGCCGCACATTGACAAGGGTCACAATAAAATATCTATTATACCAGCTATTTTATTATTGACACAATAGAGATTCTATTAGAGTGTAATGGCAAATTATTATTACATTTATTGCCTTTTTATATTGAAATTTATTTTATTTAATATTTTCGCGCGGCGTTTAATTCCGACACTCAATGCACAATGCCTTCAGAATTAGGCTTTATTTCTCTTTCGAATAGTAAAATGTGAGCTGCGCTTTTTTAAAATCCGCTGTTTCTGACACAGAATGTTTTTAATTAAGAAATATTTCACAAATCATACTTTAAATTATGTTCAATTACAAATTAATTTACAAAATATTTATTTTTGTATATTTTTTTTTCATACTGTTGGAAGCTAAATAAATCAAATCAATACTATTCGTAGGAAAATCTATCTCATCTAAACAAAATAAGGTAACGTTTATAGTAAAAATAGCATTATTCTTCACATATCAATATGCGCGGCGCACTCTGAATGAATCACTCCATATAAAATGCTCTAACTACATTCATAACTTCTAGAGTAACAGTGGATTGTTCGTGAACAAACGCTTACTAATTGATAAGACCACAATACTATTGATATTATAGTAAAAAACTATAGGCATGGTGTAAGATATCGATTATGTAATTATCTATATCTACTTTACGCTGTAGAGGCCGTCGTGGCGCAGTAGTTTGAGTCTTACTCGAGAAATTAATTAATTTTATTTCCTAGCTTTGGTAACGGGACAAGCCGCGGCGTTGAGTTCCGCCACGCAATACGCAATATCTCGAAAGTTTGTAACAACGGAAACGGAATGTGATAACACTAGGTTTCGTTTGCTTATCCTGTTATATGTGTGATATAGCGTGAAGCTGAATAAAAAATCATAGTGCCGTTTCAAAAAATCGCCATTCTGTGATATTATTATATTTTTTTTTTCAGCTTCACGCTGTATATCGCATTATATAACTGGGAGGAGGTAAAGCGAGCCTCGAGTAAAAACACTTACCGCCCAAAGGAGGCTGAAACGATTGCATTCATGGGCCCAAAATGTAAAGAGATGAAAATGGTATGATTTAATAGATTAAATACGTGAGTCGTGAACGTAAGTAAGTTTAGAAAATTCTGTCAGTTTTGGCAGTCACAGGGCAGAGTTATTAGACATTTGGTGAAACTGAGGTTAAGTTCACATCACAATTTTCATAAAATCAAGCTCTATAAAATAGATTTTAGGCCAGTCGTGGCGCAGCGGCACGAGGTGTGACTGTAAAACCAACTGGTATATTTCCATTTCTTCGCTCTGGTGTCAAGATTAAGCGCGGCGTTGAGTTCTGCCACTCAACACGCAATGCCTCCAGAATTCGGCAGAAAGTGGGGAACGGAGTGTCTTAACACTAGGTTCCCTCTGCCTACCCTGTTGTGTGCGAGATACAAAAAAATTGTGAAAAACCAAGAAGTAGTCGTTGCAAATATCAAATAAACGAGAAAATACTCAATACGCATCGAGTGAAGCAAAAAATGCAAAAATCAATAGACAAGGTGTCAATGTCAATCCGCTGTCACAGCTGTCATTAAAAATATGATCGATTTTAATCGATTCTAAATGGATTTCTTTTTGTTATTTCAGTAATTAATTGATATTTGCTTTATTTATTCTGTAACTATATACACTAATAAGTAGGTTAAAATACTTAGACTTAATTAAAATTAACAAATATTTTATTTTCGTAGTACTGTAATCGATTATTTACATGGATTAAAGATATATAAAACCATTTTTCTTATTTATTTTGATTGTCAATAGAGCTGATGTTTTTATGATATTGAAAAAAATAATGTTTAAGACTGAGAGACTCAACTCTTTACATTTGGGCCCAAAATTTGCTGTCACCTTTGAGACATCGCTTTTTGAGTAGCGTAGTTTTAATTTATATTACGGAGACGGAGAAATGATTTTAATTAGAAAGCCCCACAGAGCCTCGACCCAAATTATTATTATTATATATACTTATAAAATTAATTATTAAATTAAGAAAATTAGATTTATTTATTTTATTTAAATTAAGAAGAATTTTGTGCTCAACTAAATAAGTAGCAATAAGATACGGCTATTTGACGTAAAATATTCTAATAATGGGCAACAAGAAAAAAAAGTGAAGTGATCTCTCACAACGTTATTTTTTGTATAAAACAATATTTTTATGCTCTATCTATCTCCATATCAATTATATTTTATGTGAAATATACATACGATCGTTTGTAGCTTTCAATAAACTGAACATGGAAAACGGTATATATATATGTTTAACACTTATAGTATTGTTCTACAAAAAAAAACTTGCATCGTTATCATTCACCAAAATTTCCTTTATCTTTCAAATCACGAAAGTTACAAAGCTCTTACTCTAATAATATATGAAAATAAGTGGATTTTTATTGGTATTTTTATTAAAGTTAATTCAGTAACATAAAATATTCCAATAATGGGGGACAAGAAAAAAAAATAAGTGATCTGTCACAACGTTTCTTTTTATAAAAAATATTTTTTATGCTCTAATTCAGACATATGTATTAAAAATATATGTAACACACCTATAGAATTACATATATATTTTTAAACTTGGTAACATTTCATTATAAAATTTACCACTTTGATAAGAAAATTCTATGAATAACTACTTTAAGTGAATAATGTTGTGAATTTTGTTTGACAACAATTAATTAAAAAGGCTATCAATTCTACAATTAACGCCAGGTAATTTCGTTTTACAAGAAAATTTGACATAAATTAATTATATCCCGTGACATTTTTTTTAGAAAAAATTACAACATCCTCCTATTATACAGATTTTTAGTAGTTTCACCTTTTTTGGTCGAATATAGCTGAAACCGCTTTGTCTGCACAGCAAGGCAATAAGGGAGAATCTCTTTTCAAACACTCTATTCTCCACTTCCTTTCCAGTTTTGTAATACGAAAAAGAATGAAGAAGAGTAGAGTTATACTGATATTTATATATATTTTATTATTAGATCACACTAAAAAGTACATAAAAATATACGGTCATACATAACAATGCTTATGTATCTTATTGCTTACATTGTCACAAGTAATAACAATACATTATTAATTAGTATACTATGTTATATCGATATTTTACCACACAATATGCGTCTTATAGTTGCACTTAGAGATGCCAATTAAAGTTTAATTGATTTTAAATAGTGTAATAGTATTAATTTATTCTAGCTTAACATTCGAGCGGTTCATAAAATTTAGATTGTATACGATAAATTGCTTTTTTAGTTACCTATTGTATTTTTTTTAAGTAAATAAATATGTATATTTTTAAATATAATTATTTATTTAGTCCGTATGGGGCCGTTCCAGTATTATGTAAGCACTGTAGGGGGGCGGGGGGGTCTTGGGTTTGCTTATTTTTGACGTTTTCAATTAAATATTTCTTAGAAAGATTGCTTATTTTTGATGACATAGGGAAGGGGGGGTCAATAATTGCAAAAAAACAGCTTACGTAATACTTGAACGGCCCCTATCCTTTTTTTTTTTTAAATATTTAGTTAAATAAATATTCCTAATATTTTCATTTTATCGCCCTGACAGCAAAGCAAAATCACCGTGTTGAGTTCCGCCACTCAACACACAATGTCTCGAAAAATTCAGCGGAAAGTGGGGAACGGAGTATCTTAACACTAGGTTCCCTCTTTATACCATGCTATATGCGAGTACAGCGTGAAGCTGATTGAATTTTTAAAGATTTTGACCTAGAAATATATTTATATTTTACTATCCAATATGAAACACCTACCGCTAGTAGGTAACACTGACGTGACTCACACAACCATTTGTACGTTGCGTATTAATATTTATGTAGGAGCAAAACTTAAACTGCGCCGTCGCACAATGCAAATGAACTACTGTATATACTATATAAGTTAAAAGTGTTATTCCATACTTGAGGAAGAAAAATACTTATTAAGAAAATGTATAAAGAATTTAACGTAGCGAGATTTGAACCCGCGCCTCTTTGGAAACCGTCCAAGAGCTCTGACCAACTAAGCCATACGTTCATATCGAGTTACGTCGAAATTCTTATACTCTTGTTACAATTTGCTGCTCTAATATATATTACTAAATGGTATTAAACCTCACCACAAAACATCTAACGTATCTAATATAGATGGAAAATGGACAGAATATTTAGGATATTGGGAACGAACAGTACATTAGGCAACGAAATGGTAACGGACATCGTTAGGCTGCTACTGTCAACTCTGTATAATGTAATAACGCTCTATCCTGCACATAGCAGGAAGGAACCTGGGACCTTAATGTTAAGACACTCTGTTTCCATTAAAACACTTTCGTTCCACCCTCACCGACGTATTTTCGATGCATTGCGTGTTGAGTGGTGGAAGTTAACGCCGTGCTTGGCCTTGGAACGAAAATATTAAATATTTCATTTCCAGATGTTAGTTGAACCTACAGCCGGCCCTCACCGCGTTGACGGTCGCACGCTTGTTCTCCTGCGCCACGATGGCGTCTAAAAATAAGATAGCTTATTTAATCTATACTAATATAATATAGCGGAAGTATTCTCTCTTCCGCGCGAGATCTCTGGGTCTACTGGTCCAATTTACTTATTTCTTGATTTATATAAAAGCTACATAAAATTACGATGTAAGCTTATTTAGTTTTAAATGATAAAATAACAACAATAACGAACACTATCAAATTGCTTTAAGCGCGTGCGCTGCCAAAATAGCTTAATATATGTAAGTACATTGTATGACAAAAATATTATATTTAGTTAGTTTCAATAAAAAGTCCGCGACACTATATTTTTTGACTAAAAATAATTACGATCTAAAGTTATTCCATCATCAAGGAATATTTATGAAGATAAACTTTGGCTTTTATAGTATGTCATTTGGGAGTGTAATTTTCAAGAAAATGTAAAATTCATATAATTCAACGCTCTGTTTACGGCCGCAAGGGTACTGCGGGGTGCGCCCTTGCCACTGGCGTCCCCGTAGTGCTTGCACTTGTTCAAAATTACGAAAACAAGTTGTTCATTATTGAATGTTTCAATCTGTTGGCAAATGCAGCATGATAAAAGTATTATAATCGATATGCGGGCGAAGCCGCGAGGGCCGCTAGTATCCTATACAGCTAACAGCGTAGTATATTATATGATCTAGTTTATGCGCTATACCTAGCTTATGATTTGTGAATAATTCTAGTTTCGCCACATTCCATTTTGTAATTGTAATGGAATGTCCACGCATATAGGACACCTCACTTTGTTCTCACTTATTAAGTTTAAATAACTTATACAATTAAATATTTATTAATGCACATATGCACATTAATAAATATTTAATAAAGATAGTAGTTTTAAAGTCATTGTGGTGCAGTGGCTGTGGGTTCGATTATCACTAGGTTATTTTCATTTCCCAGCTCTGATAAGAGAAAGTACCCGCCACTCACAGTATCGAAATATTTGGTGATTACTTTTAGTACTGTCCAATTCGCCTATTGTTGTATACCTTGTAGCTTTAATTAATAATTAATTTTAATTATTTTCTGTTTAAAAGTTGTATTAAGTGTTAACTTAAACTTATTAAAATTATTATAATAAAACTCACTTTATTCGTGTATTTTATTTTTTTAGCGATTGGATGGAATTTTATGTCGATTAATTAAATGTAAATATTTTCTTAATGTGGCGTCCTAATTAAACTCGACACCGCACTTGTCATGCAGTTGAAAATTGGAAAAATGTGAAAAAATCTCGTTTCTCATGTATCCTCCAGTGTTTAAGTTTGTTTAAAAGTTAAAATTTTTAAAGCAATTTTTGTATTTTACACTATACCTTATGGTGTATGAGAAAGTAAAGGAAGAAAAAATTGTTGACTCATTGTATGTAATACTACGTATTCAAATACCGACACGACGAAGCGCTAGCTTTTTAAAAAAACAAGTTTGTTTTTTGAAACGATTTCTTTATTAGTCAGCTAGCTTAAAACTGACTTAAACTCTAGTTAATTCTTCTTAATTGTACGTAGAGACCACTTTAGTTATTAAATAGATACTGTATAACAACCTATAACAAATGTTCCCTATAATTTGCTGACTAGGTGTGGATTGAAAATTATTTTTTATAAAGAGTATTTTTTTTTGCCGCCTTAATTTTCCTGATTTCGTGACTTAAAAAACGTGGTTTAAAAAAAAGGATGAAGTTACGTATTATATTAAAAAAATAAACATTCATATATGATATATAATAGAATTTTCTGTATTCTTTATGGTCGCTCAACGTGATAACGTCAAACTGTAAACAAGGCGATGGAATCCAAGAGGTGCCATCCACATTTGAAGAATATTTAACAACAAAATATATTTCTTTATTAAGACACTTCTGGACGGATTAAGACACTTGACGGAAACCAAAAACAAATGTTTGCCTCGTCAAACCAAAGCGATGAAATGAAAATATGGTAATAAAAAATATTAAACAAATGAATAAATGGAATTAATACCTCGAGTGGGAATCGAATTCAAAACTGTCGCGTTTCGCGTCGCGTCGCGCTTATTCAGTCACACCTTGTGCCATCTCAAAAATTATATAATAAAATAATAATTAATATAGAAATATGTATATAAATAGTTTATATTGTCATTTACCATGTTGATGAGATCGTAGGTAGTGGGCGGCAAGGCGCAGTACACTAGTCTTATTCAGTTTTCGACCAGGTTTAACGACTGTGGGCACGATGGACGCGAGCCGCAACACCGACTGGTTCATCTTGTCCCTCCTCTGTTTCTCCGCTTTGTTCCTTATCTCCCGGGGATTTTCCCTACGAAAAGGCAAAATATTTTTTAGATAAATAAAATAGCTTAATATTTAGAATATAATTTTAAAAGTTCTAAATTCTTAAGAATCTGGAATCGATAAATGTTGGTATAATTGCTATACCTATGAAATAGGTAGTTTTTATGTATGTATACTAAATTAATATTTTTAATACAATAAAATAACAACTCTTTTTTTTGCTTCAATAATTAAATATTTCATATCCTCAAGTGGGATTCGAACCCACAACGTGTTTACAGTGGCACGCTAGTGCCCCTGCGCCGCGACTAGCCTCATAAATTAATTAAAAAACCGTAACTAAACAAATTTCAATAGAAGCTGTTTAAAATGTTGCTTCACCAAAGTTTTTCATACAAAATCTTAATATTCCATTATAAGATGTACCAAATTACGTCAATATCCTCCAAGTACTATTAACAAGTACTCCAGCGTTCAGTACCAAAACATCCTGTTATAGAAACACGTTGCTATGCGTGAAAATTTAGCTTATATTTTAATGTTTTGTGCTTATAGCAGCTACGTCACGGAAAGCTCTCCTTAGTTACAGTAATTATTTTTTATTTTCACGCTGTAGCAGAGTAGGCAGGGTGAACCTAGTGTTAAGACACTCCGTTCCTCATTTTCCCCTCAACGCGGCGGAACTCAACGCTGTACTTCGCCTAGACACCAGAGGGAACAAATGAAAATATTTAAATATTTCATTTAATCGAGTGGAAATCGAACCCAAAACCCGTCGCGTTTACAGTCATACGGTAGTGCCCCTGCGCCACGATTGGCGTCTAGACTGACCTCAGTAATATAATTAAAAAATAATTTAGATATATAACCTATCTTTAAAAATGGTAATTGTTCGAACGTTTCACAAATTATATATTTTTATTCTTTATAACATATTGGTCTATATTGTAATACAATAAAAGCTAATTTTAATAATAAATTCCACAGCAACGCCTTCATTAATTTTAATTGCTTATAGAAAACCATTTTCAGGAAAACTTAAATATAGATGCAAGCTAGCGGAAATATTTTTACCTGGAAAAGCTAAATAATATACTAGCTTAAGCCTGCATTAAAAATAACAAATAATATGTATTCATAATACTGATTCTACCGTAAACAACGTTTGAAAGTAGACACGACGGTTGTGGATTTGATTTCCACTTGAGGTAATTTATCAGCTTCATGCAGTTAACCCAGCGGGATACCGCACACTGCAGGGTAGGCAGAGGGAGGAAACCTAGTGTTAAGACACTGCGTTCCCCACTTTCTGCCGAATTCTGGAGGCATTGCTTGTTGAGTGGCAGAACTCAACGCCGCGCTTGTTCACGACACCAGAGCGAAGAAATGGAAATATAAATTTAAGTAAATATTTCATTTCCTCGAGTGGGGATCGAACCCACAATCAGTCGGTTTTACAGTCACACTTTGTACCCCTGCGTCACGACTAGCCTCTAGACAAGCCGTAAGACTACTCTAAGACAAGCCGTAGCGATGAGTTTCGCTACTAAAAAATAAAAGTACAATGTCTCAAAATTGGTTGAACAAGTTTTCTCTGTATATTTCTTTCTCTCTATATTTTTTGTTGTAGTATGTGAACCTTACATAATGTGTTTTAGCATTATAATATTTTATAATCAGCTTTAGTGTAGGTACGTATTGTACTGGTAGACAGCTGTGCCATGTTATTATAACAAAGTACTGGTTGTGTTATAAGAACATATGTTAGTTTAAAAAAATCAGCTTTACGCAGTATCCCGCACACATCAGGGTAGGCAGAGGGAACCTAGTGGTAAGACACTCCGTTCCCCACTTTCTGCCGAATTCTGGAGGCATTGCGTGTTGAGTGGCAGAACTCAACGCCGCGCTTAACCTCGACACCAGATCGAAGAAATGGAAATATAAATTTAAGTAAATATTTCATCTCCTCGAGTGGGGATCGAACCCACAACCAGTCGGATTTACAGTCATCCCTCGTACCGCTGCGCCATGACTGGCCTCATATGTTAGTTTAATAGATATATTTAAATTTGATCGAGTATTTCTTGTTTTTTGAACGATAAAAAATTAAAATTTAATATTTTATTTCCTACAATGGAAATCGAATCCACAACCTCGCCCTTAGAGTCAAACGCCCCAAAAAATTGCGGGATTGGCCGAGTTTAAATAGGATTTGAAACTACACCTCTGTAATATATAATTAACTTTATATAGACTATGCAAGCTTACAGCTGAAACTTTTAATACGATTTAAGATTTTATTTAATTTTCCTCGAACGGTAATCGAGCCCACAACCTGTCGCGCAACAGCCACACGCTCGCGCCCCTGAGTCACGACTGGCCTCATCTCTTATAAATTAGCTTCACGCTATATCCTCACACAGGAGGCAGAGGGAACCTAGTGTTATGACACTCCGTTCCCCACTTTCCGCCGAATTCTATAGGCATTGGGTGCTGAGTGGCGGAACTCAAGGCCGCGCTTTGCCTCGACACCAGAGCGAAGAAATGAAAACATCAATGTAAATAAATATTTCACTTCCTCGAGTGGGGATCGAACCCACAACCAGTCGATTCTACAGTCACGCTTTCGGCCTCTGCGCCACGCCTGGCCTCATCTCTTATCATTATTTATATCTCTAAAGTTAAGATATAACTTAAAAGGATGTTATATATTAGATCTAGAGTTACATCGCTGTTACAACAACATGTAAAATCGACATTTACAAAGTGGTTGCGACCTAATGTTAAACATTGCCAAACTCTCCTATGTTATTGCGTATTGACACGTTCGAACGTTTTAAATGTATATTGATGTATTAATTAACATTATTATTGATTTGTTTATAAATATCCGCTGTGGTTATTTATAATTTGGTATGTTTTCTAAATATTTAGAGGTTTTGAGGTTAAATTTTGTGTATCGCTCGGTTTTATTGGTTTCCTTTTACGCATCCTATGGCAGAGGGAACCTAGTGTTATGACACTCCGTTCCACACAACTAATATTCATGAAAAAAGAAATAAATAAAAAGAATATACAGATATAGTAATAGCTGTGGTTATTTATAATTTTGTATGTTTTATAAATATTTAGAGGTTTTGAGTTTAAATTTATTTTGTCGATTTGTTTTGTATATCGTTTCGTTTTATTGGTTTCCTTTTACGCTTGTTATATGGATAATATATGTTTTTTTTTACATCATATATTTTTTTGTCATATAAAATTAATTCCGTATAATTTCGTTTATTTCCATATCCATTGATGGTGTTTCCTAAATAGTTGCATTAATAAAAAAATAAGCAAGCAATACGGTATTAAATATTTTTTTTCTATATTCACCCATATCCTATATTAAATTGCAAAATCAATCCGCTCTCCAGTTTGTGTCTGCTTAAAGAAGTAAAAGTTACAAAATGTAGCGGAACTCAACGCCGCAATAACGTAGGAAACAAAATATTTTTATTGTATCAAGCATACGATAGCAATATTTTGATTTGGGAACGATAGCAGTATGCGTACGCGTCGGAGTGGCTATGCCAAGATTATATATAGCACGTAAGTACTTACTGGCCATTAAAATCTATTACCACCGATCGCCAAGTCACATTGGAAAAGAAGGTGAGGAGGTACTTTCACATTATTAATATTTTGTATTATTTTCTATTAAGATTAACGAAACCGCCGTGGCGTAGAGGGGACGCGATAGGATCGATCCCATTTCGGGGTAAGATTTTTTCCTTAATTTTTTTTCATTTTCCTATTTTGTTCCTGCGATATGATGTAACACGATACTTAACACGCAAGGAATCTCGAAATCGGAAAATACGAAGCATTTTACACTTAAATAAGTTAAAATTTTATGATTAATACTACCAATTTGTTTTGACAGTTACATTTCTTATATCATACATTTCTTTTACAATATTCACATAGTAGATTATTACTTAAGCTTAGTTTTTATTTCTATTAAGTAATAGAATATATAATATCAGTCAGAAGTGGCGCAGGCTCACAAAGTGTGACTGTAAAATCGATTGATTGTGGGTTCGATCCTCACGCGAGGAGATAAAGTATTTATTTAAATTTATATTTCCGTTTCTTCGCTCTGGTTTCGAGCAAAGTGCGGCGTTGAGTTCCGCCACTCAATACGGAATGTATCCAGAAATCGGCGAAAAGTAGGCGGAATGTCTAACGTTAGGTTCCCTCTGCCTACCCTACTGAACGCGGGATACAGTGTAAAGCTGACTTATTTAATATAATTGTATTATAGATAATTTTTCTATATGTATGACATCAAAGTATGTATATCATATACTATAAAGTTTTATTAGGCAATGTAAATTGAAGTAAAGTTGGTACAACTCGTTTTACTTATTACAGCAACAATAATAGACCTAATAACATAATAACATGGAGAACTAAAAAGTAATACTCGAGTACTTCTAAGTTCTAAGCTTATTACAAATTCCTTAGTAACGACTTCTACAGTTTCTATATAATTCCGCCCCAACATGAATGGTAGGACATTGAAACTTTTCTGTGATCAATAAGAACTGAGAGTAATGAAAAAAAACTATACTAAAATTTAAAAGCTAAAATTCACTTAAAAATCAAAACTACTAGTTTAAAATATAAATGTACCCGTAGTTTAAATAAGGAAAGTGCATTTTGTTCTTCTAAAACTTACAACATTTTAAATAGACATAAAATTGGGACAGTACTAATAAAATGGCCCGTAGTGGCGCAGCCGCACGAGGTGTGACTGTAAAACCGACTGGTTGTGGGTTTGATCCACACTCGAGGAGATGAAATATTTACTTAAGTTTATATTTCCATTTCTTCGCTTTGGTATTGAGGTTAAGCTCGTCGTTGAGTTCTGCCACTCAACACGTAATGCGTCCAGAATTTGGCAGAAAGTGGGGAACGGAGTGTCTTAAAACTAGGTTCCCTCTGCCTACCCTGCTGTGTGCGTTACACAGCGTGAAGTTGATTTTGATTATTGATTATTACTAATAAAATAATTTAAAAAAATCTGCTTCACGCTGTGTAACGCACACGGCAGGGTAGGCAGAGGGAACCTAGTTTTAAGGCACTCCGTTCCACACAACTAGTTTCAATACAAAAAGAAGAAAATAAAAAGAATATACAGTAATAGTAAAAGTACGAAGCGTTTCATAGTACAGCGATGCAAGACGTCTCATTATAATTGACGCACGACGCAAAGTAATACCGATCGTCACATTTCAGTCGCCAACTGCACCTAAATGACTTTGATCTTAGTTTCTATATAAAAGGTATAGAAAACTATGTATCTAGCAGAAAAAAAGTCAATCATTAGAAATTCCGAGAGCAAAAATCAATCCCTTGGAAATTACTCTAATTCATATCTCACGGTACTTTCCGTTAAAAAAAAGCTGTGTTTATTACAACAAATGCATAAAGATTAACAATTAATATTTTGGAAATAATAAAAAAATGTCGAAGATGATTTTTTTTTTCATCAATAAAACACAAAAGCTGAGTTAATAATACACATTTGGTATTTATTTTCTAATTTCTATTAAAAACAGATGTTTAAAAGAAAATAACAAAAAAAAAAACAAAAAAAATCTTTACATTGATTCCGAAGATAGTTTTCCATATATAGATACCACAATTTTAATGATGGTGTAACAAGCATTTCAGTACTTTGCAAGCGATTCAACAAATTCACGATACATCCATGTGTCCATTGTCCATTCCATACATGGAATCGATCCCAGTCAACTTTATGCAGCTTCAATAATATTGTATTACTTATTTATTTTCTATGTATTTTTATTGAAACCGTCGTGGCGCAGCGTCACACGTGAGCATAATCTAAACCTAGTGGCTATGGGTTCGATTTTCACTCGGAGGAATATTTCAATATTGAATATTTCAATTTCTGTGTTCTGGTAACGAAACAAAACGCGGCGTTGATTTCCGCCGCTCAATTTGAATTGAATTTTGAATTTGAAATTGAATAAATTCAAGTAGATATCTAATTAGTTCCCATTTTGGGTAATTTTTTCTGTAATCTTATTCGTTTTTTTTTTCGGTTTAATATGACAAAGTGCAACGACTACATAAAAATATTACGGAAGTTGGAGAATGAAGTGACGTGCCAGTAGGTTACACCTATCTCGGTAAATTTAATGAAATAACTTGAGATAAAAAAAAGATAAAACATTTATGTTTACAAATATTCGGGCGTATGATCTGTTGCAATTTTGGCGTAAAGGTCGAGACACTTGAGAGTATGCGATAAGAAATAAGTATTTTTGTCATTGTAATTTCTGTCTACAATATGTCTCTAAATAATTAATTTTGTAAGCGAATTTTCTTTGTTCTTGCGAAATCAATACATTAGGGTTTTGTGAATGGCACACTTAGGAGAGAAAAATACTTTTTAGAAAACGTATAAAAAATTGAGCGTAGCGAAATATGAACCCGCGGCTCATTAACATCGCCCAAGCGCTCTGACCACTAAGCCATATATTCAGAATATGCTTAGTGATCAGAGCGTTACTACGTTTTCTAAAAAGGATTTGAAAAAAAATAATGAAGTGGGGAACAAACTCACAACCACCACACCCACCTTTGCCACTGCGCACACTTCATAACCTAATACCAAACACGCAATGCCCCCAGAATTCGGCGGGGAATGGGAAACGGAATGTCTTAACACTAGGTTCCCTCTGCCTTCCTTCCAATATGCAAGATACAGCGTGAACCTAAAAAAATCTACATAACCTTAGCGACAGACATCAAGACCTAAATCTTTTATGAAATAATTTCATACACTGTTATTTGAATGCAGTCTAGATTCAGACACGACTGGAGCTGATATATATCGACTAGTACTATAAATAGTATTTTAACAGGCTTGTTGACATTTACATTTTCAAAAGAAATAGAATAACGTCAATTTGAGTACGTCGTTGCGCAGTAAGTTAACATCCGTCGGCAAACGCGAGGTTGTGGGATCGATCCAGGGAATATTACCCGATAATTGGGTGGAAAGTGGGGAACGGAGAGTCCTAGCACTAGATTTTTCCTGACTGCGGGATAACGCGTGAATCTGTTTTTTAGAATAATATTACATGTGCAATAGATATTAAAGTACTACGATTTGAGTTTAAGTATTAAAAAAATTATATTACTAACATAAGTTAAGCATATATGTACTATTAAAAACTATATGGATCAAAAGTCGCCCAAAAAATGTATGATTATTAAGTGATTTTTTAAACAAATATATCTTACCGTAGTGGTTTGGATATAAACAAAATAAAACTGGCAACGTTTCGTTACAATATTGAAGTCTCTATTTAAGCAAGACAAAAAAACAAAAGTACAATTTATATATATTATAGTTATAATCAGTTCGAGTTCTTCGTGCCCACGAACCCAACCCATAATGTGCCCAACCAATGGGCAAATTATGGATTGGGTTCATGGGTACCCAGCCCAACCAACCTTCCTTGGGTTCCGCATGCGTTTTACCTGACCTTCCTTTGAATCATACCTATATCGTTTTTAACATTCTTTCATCACTCACCCTTTCAACATGCCCAATGACCTTTTTTTATTTTTACTGTAAAATTTTCGCTTGTACCTACATTCTGCTTTCTCTTATTAATACTCATATTTATTAGATTATTATTTATTACAATATAGCGTTGATTAATTTATGATTAAATTGAAAATCCTAGACCTTATATTCATGAATATTAAAATATAAATAAATATTATCACAGCAGGTTCACGGGAATCTAAAGATATTTTTTTGGGTCTGGTCTTTACCTTTGTATAGAAAATTTTTTTAGCTATTAAAATAACTGGGGTGGACATCGGACTGTTCTGGGGTGGGCACGGTCCACCCAGTCCTCCCTCTTCCTACGCCCATATTTACGGGCACAGTAAGCAGATTTTTAGTTGACTAGGCGCTATCAGCATAGGTTGTGTTACTTAAATATGAAACTTGTTATATTCTGCACTCACGTTACTTGATTTTGCTTGTCAACTATAAAGTTATATTTCGAATCGATGTCTTTATAGATGGGTCATATTTTCGGAATGTCTAAGACTCAATATTTATTTTTTACCGCATAATAAGCTAGAAAAAAAAAACATTGTGTTAAAACACTCCGTTCCCAACCCTCCTCCCAATGTTCGAGAAATAGCGTGTGGAGAAACGGATGAATTGGACTACGGCGATGAAATCAACACCGCGTTTTTTCTACTAAAACGGAAAAAAATAGTTGATAAAAAATAGTAGTAGTGTAATGTCCCCCAACTAGGTATCGAACGACCCATATGCAATTGTATGAACATGAAATTAGTACGTACATCTTAGTACTAATTATTGCCTTTTATCTTACTACACTGATTAAATCAAAATATTTTTAAATGTTTTTACTTGCGTAAGAATCGAACTCAAAACTATGACTTAACGTCTGACATGTACTGATAATGCGTTATTTAATATGTTTTATCGGACCCCAGTTGTAATTATTATAAATAAATAAAAAAATGCTTCTTTTTATCCATAAGCTAATGCATTTCCTTTGTCAAGCCAGAAGAGATATCACAAAACACAAATAAAAATAATCATTTCGAATAAGCAGCATCCATTTTATCTTGTTTTAAAAAAGCATTCGCAGGAAAGTATTAGTAGATATAATTACATTAATTATTTACTTTACGTAATACAATACATTTCATTCTATAAAATATTTTTATTTTTGTACCTGTTAATGTTTCGCTAATACATTTTTTCCAGTTTCACGCTGTATCTCGCAAACAGCAGGATAGGCAGAGGGAACCTAGTGTTAAGACACTCCGTTCCCCACTTTCCGCCAATTTCTGGAGGCATTGCGTGTTGAGTGGTGGAACTCAAGGCCGCATTCTCCCCTTGACACCAAAGCGAAGAAATAAAAATATAAATGTAAATAAATATTTCATCTCCTCGAGTGGGGATCGCACCCACAACCAGTTGATTTACAATCACACTTTGTACCCCTGCACCACGACTGACCTCATTCGCTAATACTGACAAAACGAAATCCATGGATAACTGGTTTTATTCAGATATATGTTTGTTTTTAGAAGCTCTATGGTTTTCTCCTTCAACTAGGGTAGGCAGAGGGCATCTAGTGTTAAGACACTCCGTTTCTCACTCAAATTTAATGTTGTAAGTATATTTTTAACCAATCTTCTGTTACGCCTATTTTACAGCCATATTAAGAGATTTATTTAAAACTAGTTTTCATTTTAATATACGAGTAGCAATTATTATGTTTTCATAGAAACATGAAATTGCCGCCCACGGTTAAATCTTCAGCTGAAAATAGTATAATATTCAATATAATTATTTTATTATTTAAAAAGAGGTCGCGGTGTGACGGCACAGCATCTCACTGTAGACATGACGTTTGTGGGTTCGGTTACCATTCGAGGGAATAAGTTATTTTCATTTTCCCGCTTTTGAAGACAAAGTGTGGCGTTGACTTCATGCACTCAATTTTCTTAATCTTGAATTCGGTTGTCAGGTGGAGAACCGAGTGGTAGAAGCCTACTCTGATATTTGCTAAAAGAACTGTGTAGCTAAAATGATATACAAAAGTAATATCGTTATTATCCTATATTGAATTGTAAAGCTTCATTCCACCGTCAAAGGAATATCAAAAACAACAACAAAAATACGCTACATTTCTCATTTTACAATTAACAGTATTCAAAGTTGATTAATTTCTCGCTCACAAATATATTTTGTTGAAAAGATGATAAAGTAAAAAATAAGTATTTATTTTTCAGCTTCAGGGTAGACTGAGGGAGGCTAGTGTTAAGACACTCTGCTTCCCAATTTCAGGTGGCGGAGATCAACGCTTTGCTTTGCCTCGAAAACAGGGACCAAGAATGGGCTCAAATAATAATATTTAGACCAAATATATTTTTATCAGGTGTTATCTGATGTCGTAGGTGTCGTTTTCCCGTATCAAGTGCAAAGTTTTATGACTTTTGAGGAAACTATACCTATATAAATCGAGATTATACTTATTTGATATTTTAGTAGAAATATGAAATGGAAATATTTATATTGGGAATTGAACCTACAACCATCATATTACCAACAAAAGTTGTCTTTTGGCCCCACAATGGCTTTGATATATTTTGATATTAAGATAGCATGAAAAAGATAATATTTTGACCATCTTGATTTCATCGTTCTGATAAAAACGTAAACCGCAGCGTTTAGTTCTGCTACTCAACACGCAATATTTAAAAAATAAATAAGCTGAACAGCATTTGTGCTTATATGTTATAAATGTTAATTATAGTAAGGTACGATAAAGCAAATTAAATTCATTTTATATTTAAAAAATTACATTTATTAACAAATTTTTTTTTATTTACAACATATTTACTAAGAAGGATCTAGAACCAATCGTTTGTGTATTGTCATTTATTTTGTGGAATCATAAGTTAAATTATTTTATATGACTTCATTTCGCTACAATAAACGATGTTACTATTATATTTATTAATGCAGAATAAAAAAAATCTCTGCTATTAATTTATAACTTCACAAATATATATTTTTTTAAATAAATGATACTTTCTAAAGTATTTTTTAACTTTAATGCTGTATCCCGCTTATAGCAGCGAAAGCAAAAGGAACCTGGTAGTAAGACGCTCTGTTTCCCACGCACTCACCACCCCATTTTCGGGAGTCGCTGCGCTTAGTCTTGTTACCAGAGCCAGAAGCTGAATATAACACACTCCTCTGATTAGTCCGACACTGTACCCCTGCGCTACGACACCCATACTTAAAGTACATTCTTAATTTTAAAAAAAGCTTATTTAAGCAAATTCATCATCTGCTATCTTTTTAATTTTTTTATAGGTATACAAATGTACTGAAAACGTTATTTAAACATATAGACAACTATATTCAATTTACTTCCTTAGAAATTTTATATACTATTATTTAAAACTATATAGCCATATTGATTAATTGGAACAACGTGAAATCATATCGGGAGTATTAATTAAATCACTTATTTTTAGGGTTCCTCCATAGGTAAATACGGAAATCTATAGGATCTCTTCACTTTGTTGTTCGTCTGTCCGTCGGACAAAACTATTTAACTGGATATCGAGTGGAGGTAATAAGCTTAAGTTAATGTTAAATATGGTATATGGTCCCTTCAAGTGCAGAAAAAATTAAGCAATCAACGCTATCAGAAGATATGAGCATTTACGCAACGAATTTACTGCATTTATAATAATGAAATTTAGCACAAAGTGAGAACGTACGCACAATACCTATTAAGGAAGAAATTTGAAAAATGAAAATGAAAAGTGAAATGAAATTTAAAGTGTTATTCCACACTTAGGAAAGAAAAATACTAATTAGAAAACGTATAAAAATTTGAACGTAGCGGGACTCGAACCCGCGCCTCCTGGAAACCGACTAGGCGCTTTGACCACTAAGCCATACGTTCTCATCAAGCTACGTCGAAATTTTTATACGCTTGTTACAACTTATTTGTGTTGTTAGTTTTCTAAATAAGTATAATTTATAGGTATTTCATAGTAAAAAAAACTATTACATAAATATTTTTGTACTTGATGTTTGTTAGTTTTCAGTGTAGTTGTTTGTAGTCAGAAAAAGTGCATATGCACGCAAACTTTAATCAAGTTTTAAAAGTTATACTTCTCGTTGACCTACAATTCTGAAATTGGTTCGGAATCCTCGGCAAGCGAATCCGACTCGCACTTAGCCGGTCTTCATTAATACTACGGAGTATCGATTTTTGTTATTTTGAGCGGCCGCGAAACACCTGTAATACAATAGCAGTACGGTTATACTAAGGGGATCCGACACAAACAACCCCTTTTGCATTCACTAGACCAATTTGGAGATAATTAAATTAATTTTAATTAACATATCGAGCCAACGTGATATGATGATAAGTAGTATTTTTTTTACATTTTCAAAGTGTTATTCCGCATTTGTGAAAGAAAAATACTTATTTGGAAAACATATAAAAATTTTAACGTAGCGGGACTCGAACCCGCGCCTCCCGGAAACCGACCAGATCGGTCGCTACGTTAAAATTTTTATACGTTTTCTAAATAAATATTTTTCTTTCCTAATCTTCTTGCGTGTTAGTATTATTATGATGACAAGTCTCTCTCACCAGGAGTAGGGAGTCAAGTTAGTTTTGATTTTTGCTTCACACTTTTGCTTTCAATATATTTTCGTACAAAAATGACTCATGTAGTAAATAAACTGCGTAAGATCAGTTTTGTTGAAACTTTTATTAGTAATTAGCATCAACATAAATTGATTTTGATGACCCATTTGTTTAAACATAGACACATAGTACAGTGACTAAGAAAAAAGATATTTATTCGTGTAACTTTGTTGAAATATGACTTAATTTTCAGTTCAGTATGCACTTCCCTTTCATCACAGACGTGTAACCATTATATTATATCTATTGGAGAATCATTAAGTAAGTATGGATATTGTTGGTAAACTCGTGTAAAAGAAGATAGATTTAAGTGAAAAAAACTGTAAAAGCAGTGAAATTGTGTCAATCGAAGGCAGTTCCTTGTAGGCAACGGCCCTTATTGGAAGGATTGATGAAGTATTGTTAATAGGTGATACATATCACTTATTGCAATTACTTGTTCCTATCTAACTGCGATTTTTTAAATAATATAGTTAGATTTTATGTAATCGACCGTTGAATATTCTTTAAGCATAATTCAGTGTTGACATCAAGATTGATTGATCAACAAGTCAACGGCCAAGTCACCACCGGCTGGGAAGGCAGTTCTATAAGATTTTTTATCATATTTATAGGCGTACTATGTAAGAAATATAATATTGTGTTCTCGATACTATATTAACAATAGTTAAATAAGCTTCGCACAACAAACACACAGAGCTTCATGTTGAACCTTCGGACACGTACCTTTATGTATATAGCGAGTCGATAATTAAAGGATTCTGTAAATACAAAGCAATTCGTATTTGCTAAATATAAATTATGACGTTATAGAGGCCAGTCGTGGCGCAGGATCACTAGCGTGTGACTGTAAACGCGTCGGTTGTGGGTTCGATTTTCACTCGAGGGAATGAATTCTCATTTTCATTTTTTCGCTCTGGTACTATGAGAAAGCGCAGCGTCGAGTTCTGCCACTCAAAACTGGAATGAAAAGAAGGGAACGGAGTGTCTTAACACTAAGTTCCCTCTAGAAAAAACTACGTTATATCTGCCTTGATGGAATGGTTAGAAATAAAATTACATTGGAGATTATGCTATTTATATTTTGCATAGGAGGTCATGGATCAAGCTATAGTACGGTATCCAAGAACCGCGGATCCGAAGCCCGCTATGTTCCAATTTTTATATATATTGTGAAAAAAATACTTTCTTAGTAAGGAATACCGTTTTATAAGTTGTTATGTTAAAAGGACACAATACCTCTATTTTGTAAGTAGAAATAGGACACTATAACGTCTTATCAATAAAAACTATTTGGCTATTAAGCAAAATTTTACATGCAAAATATTTGTAATTTAAAAATAATGTGTTATTAAGAAACTTCTCCCCTTACATAATTTTTGAAATATTCCGTGTTAAGTAGAAGATAAAATATAATTTGAACGTAATCATTCCCCCTAGTGGAGATCGAGCCCACAACCATCCATCGCAATTACAACCACACACTATCCCATTGCGCCACAACGGCCTCACTCATATACTCAACGCAATAAAGCAAAAAGAAAACGAAAATGAAAACGAAGTGTCCTAACACAAGGTTCCCAGGTTCCCAGGTTCCCCCTTACTACGCTGCTATGAAGCTAAAAATAAAACAAATAAAATACAAAACAAAAAGTTCCGTAAAAGGAATTAAGGTTCCGTTGCCTTAATTTTATATTTGAATATCTCAACATGACATCGACGTAGCGCAGCTTGTAACGTGTTCCAACGCAACGGATTTTAATAATGGCCTTAAAAACATTGTACAGTACCTACTGTTAGAATAGGAGACATACTGTCTGGTAAGAAACCGTGTTGAGATCTGGATGAATGATCTGCTCTAGTTTAGTTCACTTTTTTAGTTTTACACACGGATCTCGTCTCTTCTATACACGGAAAGGTAGGCATAGGGAACCTTGTGGCTGAGACTGGAGGTATTGCGTATTTCCTCAAATGGGAATTGAACCCATTACCTATCGCATTTAGAGTCACATGGTTGTGAGTCTGCGCTACGTTAGGCCTCTATATTATACGGATGTGCTAATTAGATAGATAAAGATATGCTGTTGTATCATTTCATTTCTTTGCTAAGATTGCATTTTAAATGACAATAAAGGAATTTAATAATAGCTTCATCTATAAAGTACATTACACAAACGAGAGCAAAATTTTAAGAAAATCAAATGATAGAACCCCTAGCTTAAACTAGGTTAATATATGCGACCAATCATTCTGTTTTTCATATTCCATCGTACTGTAACGAACCACAAAATTGTATTAAATAACAACAAAATAGATTTGTGTCGTGTTTATAATGTTTATTTATTTGTTCGTTCCATGATCATTTGTCCATTTTTATCAGCTGTCCACTTTCTGTACGAATTCAAGACATTGCGTGTGAATACCAAAACGCAACGCCACGCCTTGTCTCGCTCCAGCGGGGAAACGAAAATAAATTCTTTCCTCGAGTGAGAATCGAATTCACAATCATCGCTTTTACAGGAAAACGCCGTCGTATTGTGCTACGATGACCTCAAATAAACACATACGAGTATGTATAACATTAATATTTTTCTTATTTAAAATTACTTAAAATTAAAATTAATTAGTTTTTTTAAGTATATAAATCGAATAAAATATATAAGAAAACGTAATCTTTTGGTATCTAATAAATAATGTCTTCCTACGCCCGACGCTTATATGCGCATCGTCGAATTGGACGAACTACGGAAATAATGAACGTACTATATATCCTAAGATTGGAGGTCTAGTAAAAAACACGTGTATATATTTTTTAGCTTCACGCTGTATTCTCCACATAGCAGGGTAGGCAGGGGGAACCTGGGAACCTAGTGTTAAAGCACTCCGTCCACATTAAGATCTTCCGTTGCATTTCCTCGAGTGATATACATATATTTTTGTATAATATTTATTTTTTACATTGACATTTAATATCAATTATATTAATCGATCGTCATTTTACAGTATTGATGCGTAAGTGATGGTTGTGTGTTCGATTAGTTTTCGATGGAAATGAAATATAATTAAAATTAATTATTTTGTTTAGCTTCAAGGTATATCACGCATATTATCGCCCATTTTTCAAGACATTGCGTGTTGGGGGAGCTCAACGCCGCGTCATGTCTTGTTATCAGAGCGAGGAAACGACTATATTTTTTTTGCATTACTCCTAGTCTTGTCAGAAATAGGTTATATTTTATTGCCCATAACGGTCACAGTATATAAACAGCTTATATAGAATTATTCGCAACGACTATGGTATAAGTAATTGCAAAAATGTAAAAATATATGATTATATTGTATATTTTTGTATTGTAAATTTTTTTAAATAGGTAAGTCTACTTACAAAAGTTTTTTTTCTTAAATCAGATGATTATGTTACGCATAAACGAATTGTATATTTTTTATATTATATTTTTTAGCTTCAAGCTGTATACCGCACATAGCAGGGTAAGCAGAACCTAGTGTTAAGACACGCCGTTCCCCACTTTCTGCCGAATTGTGGAGGCATTGCGTGCTGAGTGGCGGAAATCAACGTGCTTTGCCTCGACACCAGAGCGAATAAATGAATATATATGAAGGAATTCATATTTCATAAATTTATATAAATATTTCATTTCCTCGAGTGGGGATCGAACCCACAACCAGTCACGTTTACAGTCACACATTGATATATTTAGCTTTTTTACAAAAACAAAGTAAAAATTTGGTAATTGTCGCTCCAAATGATACCTCCGAGATTAATCAAAAGTAAAAAATGTAGTCTATAGAAAAACGCAATATTTTTTGAAAGCGGTTGTAACTTTGACAATAAATAAATAAAAATGTATAAAATTTAAATAAGTTTGTTGTTAAGTCAACAATTCAAATAATAGAGATGATATCTCTTAAATATTATATATATATATATATATATATATATATATATATATATATATATATATATATATATATATATATATATATATATATATATATATATATATATATATATATATATAAACAAAATTTTAATATCTGTCAGAGATTTAAAAATAAACGTTTTAACACGATACTAAAACATACAAGAAGCATAACAAAAATAATAAATAAACATATACACCATATAAATATCTATAAGCAATTATCATAAATTCAAATCACTACTAAAATCCCATCACAAAACACAACTATACACGACTACAAAACTATATACGATTTTTCCATTGATAAGACAATATTTATTATTTATATAATATATTCACATTGCACTATTGATGTTATCTCAGATGTAATAAGCTCATCGTTGACAGCTTTTCGCAAATATTTAAGATAAATTTCATATAAACTCGCAATCTGAAGCAAGACGGCAACAATATCAACGCAACGGCCTCTTTAGATAACAACACGAGATAACTAAACATAATAAACAGTTATAAATAAAAAAATAAACATAAACATTATATTCTAGAATACTAGCTAATTTGATGCAGTTTCATGTAATTGCAAACCATAATATTAATAATCTAATCATAACAAAGTATAAAAACAATAACTAAGCCAATATAAACTCTACATTGTAACGACGATGTTTACCTATATTATATAGACTGCGCACGCCCGCGCCAAAATATCTAATCACTAAATATAATGTTGAAAACACGTTCAAAATGTTTTACAGGTCAATAAAATGTATAGACTTACCCCTTCGGGGGTTGATAGCATTGCGGCGGGGGTGAGAGGAGCAGAGTCAGCGTTGGCGACGGACTTTTGAAGGGTTCTTGCAAACACTGCGCAGGCGCATTTTGCTCTTTCTCCTGATAATAGGGGTAGTAATCGTAACAGCTGTAATCGCGATCCAGTATCGACCAATCTGCCATGTTTTATTCCTCGTGGCTGGTGGCAAACTAGAGTGGACTGCACGCGTGCATCGGCGGCCGCATCGCGCGCGCACTGGCCGCCCCGCCCGCACCGCCCGGGGAAATAAACAATTGAAACAACAAATTCCTTATCTGCAAGTTGATAACACACCCGCGGTACGTTACGCCAATTATAATTTTCAAAATTAGACGTATCCAACCAATAGTTGAATATCAAAATCTAAATCAGGATCTTTAAAATCGTATCGTTTTCTACTGATCCAATGGAAAATTACAAGAAAACAACATAGGAAGGTCAACGGATAACCTTTTAGATATTGGGTATCGACCGGTGTCAGTGGTCAAGCTAAATATTGACAGACTGCAAGGTGACTCGGTACCTTCAATTAAGGTCAATAAACCAGCAACGATGGGACTCTATTACATAGTTGCATCAAAACAACAATGTTAGCTTAGAATTTCCGTAATCAGCGAGTTGCAGTTTAATTGGCACAAAATATAAAGGCGCAACAAGCTATATAGTCTATTACATCACTAATTTATTAATTTATATTTATAGGATTTGCTCAACTCAAATGCAATCATTTGAGTGTTATATGAAGTGTATTAAGACGTTCTCGTTATCTTATGTACATATGTATCTACTACTGAATACGTGTGTTATGAACCAGCAACCCGCTCGCGGCTTCGCCCGCTTGAACTACATAATTATTATTTTAAAAATAATATCTTTACCTAAATTGAAAAATAATGTGTCAGCTAATTCAATAAAATACTTATTGTACATATATAGCAATTTCGTCGAACAACATTCTTTAAAATGGTATAACTTTTTTTATATGAACCGTTTGAAATAAAACATAAATAAAAGGTTAAGGGAAGCTTGCCAAAATATTATAGTGCAAACGGCAATTAAATTGGTTAAGACGTTTCTGAGATAAGCGTGAATAAACGCATAGACGAATTAAATTAATAAGAAAAGTTTTTGAGTCTATTACGGTATTGAATGCCACCAATAATATATGTTTTACAATTATTATAAGTATATAGATATAGATATAGATTTATGTACATATCATGACATAGGTCGTTTAGTTAATTTTGCTTAGATTCCCACTCGAGGAAATGAAATATTATATATAATTATTTAAGTTTATATTTCCATTTCTTCGCTCTGGTGTCGAGGCAAAGCGCGGCGTTGACTTCCGCTACTCAACACGCAATACCTCCAGAATTCGGCGAAAGGATTTTTGTGAATTGGCTTTAATGCTGTTGACCTGGATTGGTCTTGACAGCGTCACCGGGCGGGACCTGTTGACCACCGATTGAGTTATAATCTTTTTCCCCTATATATAACCTCTTTTACACTAAAATATTATTTTTTATTTTCTGTATATATATATTTTTTTCATTTTTATAATGCTTCTTGTCACGCAAGGTAGACTTAGAAATGTTTTTTAATAATAAACATTTTCTTAGATGGAAATTGAACCCATTACCAATATGTCTGTAGTCATTTAATTACAAACTGTCCCACTGTAGTCTTTTATACAATTACCTTAATCGACAATTGCTGTTTGATATAGATTATTTATTGGACTGTCATGATTGATTTGATTTTTAACCGCAACTAGAATAGTTCTAACTGTACCCTCTATTCTTTCCTTAAGCCTTAACAATATATTTTTTATAAAAAAGAAACAATATCTAGACACTAGTCGTGACGAAGGGGCACAAGGATGTGACTATAATCGCGACAGGTTATGGGTTGGATTCCCATTCCAGGAAATTAGATATTTAATAGTTTAATATCCTCGCTCTGGTGTGGGGACAAAGCGCGGCATTTGCGGTATTTCGCGAGTTCCGCCACTCAACCAAAGTGCTGCAAAATGCCTCCAGAATTTGGTGAAAATATGGAGAATAGAGTATCTTAATATCAGAATCTCTCTTCCTACACTGCTGTGTGCAGCAGCATACAGCGTGAAGCTATAAACTTCAAGACACAAGTTGTAAATTCGATACGCAATAAGTGAAGTGTATTATTTTGATGTCCTCGCTCTAGTTAAAAGACATATCGCGACAATCCGCTACCCAACATGCTGTCCCAAAAATTGGTGGGGAGGAAAGTGGGTGGAGAGTCTTGACACTAGTGTTAAGACACTCCACTCCCTGTGCTCGCTTATGTGGGATACAACGTGAAAAAACTTCACTATTTTATAGGGTAGGCAAAGAAAACAAAGTGCAAAGACACTCCTATCTCCGCTTTGCGCTATAACTTACAAGAGGGGGAAAACGATAACCTATTTAAATATCTCTATTTATCAGAGCATTCAGCCGCTCACTGAATCCTTACTATTTTTATTAAAATCACTAGGTACTATCGAATGTACTTACATATTTTTGGTATTTACATGTTGTGGAAATACGAAAGGTAGAATGATATTTGAGTAATGAAGCTATAAAAATCGAACATTTTTTGTAGATAGAATGTGTTACCAGAGAGGGCCCGATTTCAAAGCACGCTGCGTTTATATTTTTTATACGAATGTGCAATTAGACCTTATGTTTTGATAGTGTATTGTTGTTTATTGTTTTATTTCTATGCATTTATTCATGTATTTAGCGGCGCAATTACGGAGAACTAGTGTTGAGTTACTCCGTTCTCCACTTTTTGTACTGTTTAGAGATTCTGTGTAAATAGCACGAAGGCGGACAGAACCAAATGGAGCGTTTAGATGTACTAAAAAGGAAATAAAATAGAAAATAAAGTCACATTATATCAGATATTTTGTTGGGTAGGCGAAAAGGAACCTAGTGTTAAGGCACTCCGTCCCGAATATTCGATACATTGCGTGTTGTGTGGCGTAAGTCAACGTAAGTCTTATAACCGGAGCAAGTAAATAAAAATAATATTAAATATTTAACATTTCTCGAGTTGAAATCGAACCCACAACCGTCGCTTTTACAGTCACTCGCTTCATCACTGCGCCGCGATGGCATCTAAATTAAATAAAAATATTTCCCAAAGTGAAGTCGACATCGCGTGTAATCAATTATCAATCCAGACACAAATGCGTCAAGATGACATCGTCATGACATATTTTTATTATATTTAGATACTAGTTGTATATAATCTGTAATGTTTCTAATATAACAGATACCTATATATAGTATATCACTTATCGATGATAAAATTTAACGACCAAATCATTGGTAAGTGCTACGTTATTAATAATTATATTATAATAATTAACGTTATATGCACAATATATATTTAAAAAAAAATAGTCTCATGTTATAGCTGTTCTAGTTCTTATTTACAGTTTTGTCTCCGTAGTCTAATTAGCTAGGAGCTGCGTATAGTGCGACCAGTTGTGAAGAGGGGCACAAGGTATGACTGTAAAACCGACTGGTTGTGGGTTCGATCCCCACTCGAGGAAATGAAATATTTAAAATGTATAATTCCATTTCTTCGCTCTGTTAAGTTAAGAGCAAGCCCTACTTTCGAAAACAGATCATAAATTCCAAAAACTAGATCTGGTGAAGTACGGAACGTTCGTTTCTAACAAAGATTGGACCAAGAAAGGTGGATCGAGTAATATGACTAGGCGTCGAGTCTTACTAAAAGGATCCTTCTTGGGTATTCCTGAACACGGTGTTGTTTAGGGCCTTTACTCCCGTCACAAGAATGGTATCTTGACATAAGCGTGCCGTTGTTTCTTTTTTTTACCACACCATTCCAATTCTTTTATCACAAAATATTTTACAATATATTGGCGCCAAAATAAAAACAACACTCTGAACAATCGTACAAAAATGACAGATTCCAAATTCAAAAGTAATATTTTGTTTATTTTTAATTGTTATACTATTTAAGGTAGGATTAAGTTTAGGCGATTTCTGAAATGCGCCCCGATGTCTTTTTTAGCTTCAACCTTAACAACGCATACAACAGAAGCCGCCGGAGTTATGGAAGAATCCCTTGGCTCCCGTGGCCCAGATGGGTGGCCGGCAGGGAGGAACACTGTCAGGTTGACCTTGATCTGGCGGTCTATGAGACCCTCGTAAAGCGCTCGTGTCCCCACTCGGGCGGCGTAAAAGACACCTTTTTTATACTTAACCCATTAAACATTTCATTTCCTTGAACGGATATCGACCCACCTTTCGTTTTTACAATCAGACACTTGTGCTCCTGCGCCACATACAGCGAGTGGCTTCAAATATATAAAAAAAATACTTTATATATTTTCTATAAAATATCTAAATTTAAACGTAAACATTTCCCCGAAAGGGATTAGTTGTGAAGCAATATGAATAAAATTTTACTAAATATTAAAATGTAACAAAATTGGAATTTTCAACGTTAGGTAGTTGGAATAAAATGCATTTTCTATTAAACATGGGAACGGGAACACTCCATATAATCCCTTTTGCCTTCCCTATGGTTCCAGTTCGTGGAATTTATCGATTCCCTCGATTGCCTGTTAACCTTTGTCCGAAGCATCAGGTACTCCAGGAACACGTACGTGTACTTGGAGGGAGTTTGTTCTCACTATATTTTCTAGTACGATCAAAACAATGCAAGAACTAAAACTTCTAAACTGGTTTGGTTACGTGAGACTATTATTTTGTTCGAACAGATTGCTTTATTTTTTTCCCATCAGCTTCTTATATTTTTGTCAGGTTTCGAGTAAGACAAAGGAATTTAAAGCCACGTTATGTTATGGAAGCACAGGAAAATGGAAATATTTCATCGAGTAGATATTGAATGTGCAACCACCGCTTTTTCAGGCAGAAGTTGCTCCACAGCGCCTCGATGACCTCAACGTTTATTTAGTTATACTTGATTCTAACTGTTTACCATTAGCACTTGTTGCATCACCGCTATGGATTTAAATTTTATTAGGTAATATTTAAATATACTAGTGTTACTCTATTGCGATTACACTAAATATGGCGATGGACTTTAGCCATGAGGCCAGTCGTGGTGGGCACAAGCGTGCGCCTGTAAGCGCGACGGGCTGTGGATTCGATTCCCAATCTAACAAATGAAATATTTTATATTTTCATTTTCTCGCTATGGTAACGGAAATGGAAATAGAAGTATGTTAATAGGAACGGAGTGTGTTAATACTAGGTTCCCAGGTTCCCTATGCCTGTGTGTCTGTATTATGGACGGGATACAGTGCGAAGCTAAAAAAAACTTTAATATCCGCTATCGGTAAAGTAGTAATAAAGTATATGGTAAATACTAAGATTTTCTAGTAAAGATTTAATTTTAAGATTTCTAAAGTTTACTAACTGTAGCGCAGCAATCTTTGAAGCGTTGCGTGTTGAGTGGCGTAACTCAATACCGCCTTTGGTCTCGACACCAGAGCCAAGAAATGAACATATGAAATATCTCATTTCCTCGAATGAAAATGAAAATGAGGCCAGTCGTGGCGCAGTGGCACAGGGTGTGACTGTAAAATCGACTGGTTGTGGGTTCGATCCCCACTCGAGGAGATGAAATATTTACTTAAATTTATATTTCCATTTCTTCGCTCTGGTGTC
>DWMY01000137.1:0-43881 GCA_018249775.1 Heliconius hecalesia formosus
TATATATATATATATATATTTATATATATATATATATATATATATATATATATATATATATATATATATATATATATATATATATATATATATATATATATATATATATATATATATATATATATATGTATATATATACCCTCTTTCCAAAGGCACATTTAATTCTAACAGGCGATTATATACGTTCCATTGTCTTTTTCTAATCATATTTTTTTCCAGATTTGTATTGATCGTGCTCTGTTTTATTTATGGTTGACTTTCTTATATACTGTACCGTGTTTAATTGTGATTTACCTTTTGTGTTATTACTATATGCATGTAATTTAAATTGTGTTGATTAAGCTCAGTGCTAATCGTCAGTAGACTTTTATTATTCACCATCAACATTACATAAGTACAGCTATTTACTTAGCTGGATATTTGGTTAAATAAAACGTTACGTAACGTTTAAAGCTTACCGCATTTCACGCATACAGCATACACTGCTATATGCTAGCAAAAGAAATCTAGTGCACTAGCATTTTTGCTTCTCACTTTACTAATTCTTGAGTCATTGGGTATTAAGTGGCGGAACTCAACGCAGCGCTATACTTTTTAACCAGGGCGAATAAGGCACTTTTTACCTTGCACAGATTATTTTATAGATTAATAAATTGTCTACAGATAATGTTACTTCTAATATGGACAGTCGTGTTACTGGCTGTACTGACGGTGTGGCTCAACAATACCTACTCGAGGTTCAGTAGCTATGGTGTCAAAAATCTTAGGGTAGTGCCCTTGTTCGGAAATATGGCAAGAGTTATCTTCCGCATGTGCCATTTTGGGGAAAGTTTTGAAGAATCATATTTTTCTTTTCCCAATGAAAAGTAAGCTATTAATTTTATTTGATATTATATTACTATAGTGATTGGAACAATTAGAATTAGTAAAATGTTGTACACTATACTAATATTATTAAGCTGAAGAGGTTGTTTGGCTCAACGGACTAATGTTAGGGGCTATGCTATTGTAGCAAAAATGGGAAAACTTTAGAGATTCTGTTGCGTATTGCATACTCTTAGTGATTTCAATATCAAAAGACGAATCGGAATGATGCATGTTAGGTTTTTAATTTACTATTACTTAACGTAGTCCACTTATATCTAAAGTGTTTGTTTTAGGTTCATTGGAAGATACGAGCTATTCAAGCCAATAGTTATTGTACGAGGTATTGACTTGATTAAGAAGATCACTATCAAGGACTTCGAGTACTTTCTAGATCATAGAGGTTTTGTAGATGAAAAACTTGAGCCGTTATTTGCTAGGAATTTGTTTTCACTAAAAGGTAAAAGTGATCGTTTTGAAATTTAGATTTTTCATACTTGAGACATATAATATGGTGTGCTTTTTAACTTTTGCTGAGTTTTTAATTGTTACTTTTTAAAAATTTTCTCAGGGGAGGAATGGAAGGACATGAGATCAACTTTAAGCCCCGCCTTTACCAGTTCCAAGATAAAGTTGATGGTGCCCTTCATGGAGGAAGTGGGTGAGCAAATGATCAGAGCACTGAAGAAGAAGATCAAAGATTCAGATTGTATGCATGGAATATATATATATATATATATTTTTTATTTCTTCATTTTATCAGTTACATTTCCTTATAAATCAACCATATGGTTTTTACATTACGTCTTTATATTTATATTTATACGTATATTTATATTTATACGTTTTTATATTTATAGGAAGTGAGGTATACCTTACTTGGTACCATGGTATACCATGAACACATTTCTCTTATTGGTCTACCTTCTCGTTTGATAATGGGCCTCCTACTTTTGCATTAGGTTTAAATATTTCTTACTATATTGCGAACTTGCACCATAATATTTGACATACTAAAATATTACCCAACTTTATACAAGACTAGCTTTACTTGCGGCTTAAGCCATTGTTCAAATGGAACTAATTAAGAGTTGTGTATGATACATGCCATATTCTAAGTGCTCCAGGTAACTTTTACGGCAGAAATAATGTACATCAATATAATTGACGTGATGCAATATAGCCGCAAGCCTGCCTCCAAAATAAAAAAAAAAACATTTTGAACCAGGTAGTTCCTAAAAAATTACGTGTCCAAATAAATACATTCTGTAACTTTATAATATTAGTATAAGATTATACTTTATGGAGTTTCTTTTCGTTATTTCTGTATTTTATTCCAGCTGTCTCGATCGATGTAGAATGCAAGGATCTAACAACACGCTACACAAACGATGTGATAGCATCTTGTGCGTTTGGACTCAAAGTGGACTCGCACACTGATGTTGACAATCAATTCTATGAAATGGGAAAAGTTGCGTCAACATTTAAATTTCGCCAGCAATTATTGTTTTTCGCTCTTTCCGTTTGTCCTGGACTAGTACGAGTGAGTACAAAATAAATAATTATTTGGTTGATGATTAACCATTATTAGTATCATAATATTTTGGAGAAACTATCGGCGTAATGGAATAGCGTTTGAAAATACGACAATTGTGGATTAAATACCCACTCGGGGAATGAATTATTATCAGTTCCCTTATCACTAAACAAGCAATGTCTTGAATACTGGTAGAAAGTGAAAAAAAGAGCATGCTGTGTGCTATAAAAGCGTCGGTATTTTTATAACATTTTAAAGAAATATGAAAGTAAATTCACATATTTTCCTGTATAACAAGGCAGAAGGAGATTCATATCAACACATGCACTATGCCGTATTTTCCGCCCAATTTCTCCATTGCATGTTTTACCAAGTCATTCAAGTGGAGTGGGAATCGAACTCACAATTGTTGCGTTTTGAGTCGTACGATTGTGCCCCACGATAGTCTCAACTTTTTTTAATGGTATTTTTAAATATAGCATATTATTGTTATGAATTACAAATCTATATTACTACTTTAGAACACTTTGATCATAAATATAAAGAAAGAGATCTTTCTTATCAGTTTTCTTTCCAATTTATTCTTTTCAGAGATTTAAGTTTACATTGTTCACCGAAAAAACAAAAGATTTCCTTTTAAACCTTGTCACATATACAATGAAAGATAGAGAGCAGAAGAAAATTATTAGACCTGATATGATACATTTACTAATGGATGCCAAAAAAGGTAAGTATTTTTCACACGTGTCTTTCCGCTTAGCAAGATAGACAGAGGGGAACCTTATGTTGAGACACTTTTGCCACAACTTTTCATCCAGTTATTTGCGTGCGTTTCGCGGGGAAATGAAAATTATTGCTGCTTACTGGTCAAAAGTGTGTTTCGTTGTAATGCTACTCCTACTAGACCCTTAAACTCACAACTCTGAAATTTTGCAGGAACATTGTGGATGACACGGTGATCCCAGCGAAGTTTTTTGATAATTGTAATTGTAGTTTTTTAGTAAACTGTCAAAATGTATCGCATAGAGTTAAGCTGTGGAACGTTTTGAAATTCACGCAAATAGATTGAATTTTAACTATCCTAACCCAGAGCGCGTGCAGATAAAATAGAAAATTTCGCAAAGGTTTCGTGCAACATAGCAACTAGCTCAGCTCCACCTGCAGTACACAGCGTGTGGTGGATCCTAGTATTATCGTAATCATTTCCTCGAGTCGAAATTCGCATTCGAAATTTGGCCTTGATGTTAATGAGCATTAGGGTTTTTAGATGTCAGCACCCAAAGTGTAAAACGAGCTCCTATTACTAAGACTCCGCTGTCCGTCCGTCAGTCCGATATCAGAATGTATCTCATGAACTGTGATTTGAAATATTCATAGATAGTGTTTTTCACTTGCCGTTATAACAATATCAGGTAATAGAACATATTATAGCTATTTTGCCTAACGAGGATATGAGATTTATCTAACTTGAATTAATGATTGGAGAGCTGTACCACTTAAAGATATAAAGTAAAATACACTATACAGAACTCGGACAGAGTTCTGTATAGTGTATTTTTATTCCTGAATAAAAAAACTAATAATTTCTTTTGCAACAGGTCAACTTTCACACGATGAAAAAGCTTCAAATAGTACTGCACAGGATACCGGCTTTGCTACTGTCGAAGAATCTGCCGTCGGGAAAAAAATTAATACACGAGGTATATTGTTTTATATTTCGTATGTATATATCAATCTCAAGATTATTTCACCAATAAAGAATCATTTACTCAGACTATTTATTAATATTGTTAGCAAAGGCTTTCATTTCATTTTTAGCTTGGTCAGATTGCGATCTAGCCGCCCAAGCAGTGCTATTCTTCATCGCGGGCTTCGATACCATATCTATTAGCATGTCGTTTAGTTTATACGAACTGGCATTACATCCTGATGTACAAGATCGCTTGGCTAAAGAGATAAAGGAGGAAGATGCTAAAAATGGTGGAAAATTGAATTTCAATGTGATTCAAAGCATGACTTACATGGATATGGTAACGTCAGGTGAGTAACAACTATCATTATAGAGCCACTCAACATGTACAGTCTAGAAAATTGGGCGGAAAGTGGAGAATGGATTTTCTTAACACTAGTCTCCATCTGCTTACTCTGATATATCCGGGATACAAGCGTGAAGCTAAGGTAGAGGTAGTTAGGTATATAGTTCTACAATCATGGTCAAATTCAATTCAATGATTAATTACTAATGATAATAATATGTAATAATAAGTTAAATTACAATTAAAAATGAGGCCAGTCGTGGCGCAGGGGCACAAAGTGTGACTGTAAAATCCATTGGTTGTGGGTTTAATCCCCACTCTAGGAAGTGAAATATTTATTTACATTTATATTTTCATTTCTTTGCTCTCTCGCTCGTCTTAACACTAGGTTCCCTCTGCCTACCCTGCTGTGTGCGGGATACAGCGTCAAGCTGATACAATTAAATAATATTACAATTAAGTACATTCTACAATAAGAAATGAAATTAAGACTTACAATTAAAAAAAAATCACAATTAAAACAACAAATAATTACAAGTGAGAATTAATACGATTAGAATAATATAATAAGCCATTTCCGTATTTTATTAGAGGTCCTCAGACTATGGCCACCAGGTCTATTCTTAGATAGACTGTGCACTAAGGATTATAATTTGGGCAAACCGAATGACAATGCTACAGAAGATTATATTGTAAGTAAAATCTTTATGTCTCAAGACAAGACTTATAGATATTTGTTTTTAAAAAATATTTTTTAAAATGAAAAAGTTAAAGACAAGGAAGTTATCAAATTAATAGATAACTTCTAAATACATCGAAAAAAATGTTTTCTTAAAAAAAGCTTTATTGGTACCAAGTCTAAAGATTAGAGACTTTAACATAAAATTACATACAAATTGAATAAATACAAATAATATAGTTAATCGCTTTGAGTCATCCTTATTTTTTAGTTCTTAAAATATCGTTTTCTATTTTTAAGCTTACGTTTAAAGGGTCTAGCCCGTAGCCCGCTACCCACGTTCTACGTTCGTATATCAACGTTCAGTTTAAATTTCATGAAAATATCTTCAATAGATTCCAAGAAAATAAACTTTAACGTTAGGGATTGTTACTCCACTAACTCGCTTATTGTATATTGTGTACGTGTTAGACACAAAAAAATGGTGTATCGCTATTTCATATTAAAATCCATAAAATTATATAAAAAATAATTACTTATTAAGAAAACGTATAAAAATTTGAGCGTAGCGGAATCCAGCATCAAGCTACGTCGAAATTCCTATACACTTTGTAACTGATATCCTAAACTCCTTTAAAAATATTATTTAATAAATAATACCTTGGCTCGTGATGTGTCTAGTGGTTAGAACCGTTTATAGTTGTGATCGTGAAGAACCCAAAATCTTTAGACATTCAGAGGTAACAGTATTAAGAATTTTATATTATGCCATTAGAAGGTATCGCTTTAATAAGATATTTGCCATCAGAAGTTGTTCTTGTGTCAGTTACTTAGATAACTGGAAACTCGACAATATGACATTGTCATAACTCGAAGCTCGTCCGAAGAAAAGCCAAGAGCGCGTCCTATCTTCCTCTCCATTATAACTGCGAACTAGTTATAATAAAAGGAAGAAAGAGTACGGGCACCGCCCCTACACCGTGAATTCCGTAGCTTTACAGTCATCGTTGAACCCTCCGAGACGTTTGTGTGTGACCAGTCTGAAGGTACTTGTTACGCTTATTTATATTAAGATTGTATTAGAGTGGTTATTCGTGATGTTGATTGATTTGTGAGATCAATATAAGTCGTTGGAACGAACGCACTGCCGCAAGGCGGCCGATATGTTAAATAAACGCACGGCACACACCTCACAGTCGTGTCTCGTACCGTAGGCGGACACTACTACATACACCAGAGTTCCAGGACATAAAATAGCACCACACACCCGTACGAGACGGGCAGACACTACTGCATACACCGAAACTGGGACATAAAATAGCATCACACACCTACTAGTCGTATACCAAGTCGTAGAAATGGTATACAATACGTCAATGACCAACGCCATACAGGCATAGCTTACGTATCGCGGGCGTACTGCGAGACGGCATCAGCCACGACATAGTTAATGTCGCTGTAACAGTTCGCATAAGCCCATCACGTCAGCCTTCGCGACGTCAAGCAACATTCAATATTATAATAATGGTCAAACATAACTTTGATCCACAATATGTGTCGCTCCTACACATATATTGCCTTTATAAGAAATTCGATCCTAAAAGATCGTGCCATCATAGGCTTCGTATTATTATATTATATTTACAATATACTTGGTACGAGTCTTTATGTGCATCATATTTATTAGTACCGTAGTACTTAAGAGTTCGACTCGACCGCTGCCTTCCAGCATCACCACCTATATAGACGGAACGACGGTCGCGACACTCGGGACGACAGTACTCGTCTCGATTAATATGGTATTAAAAATATATAGTTTGTATTATACATAATTAATTATGTTATTTATGTGTATTGCCATGCATATTTTATTTTATTTATTTATTTATTTTTAACTTATACCCAAGGTACATACTGTTACAACTTGTTACAACTTATTTATGCTGTTAGTATCTCTGTAGGCAGATTACTGTATTATTATATTTTTTACCACAAAAAAACAACTTTTTCAATTTTAACCGGATCCCATAATCAGATCCTAACCAAACTTTCACTAAACTATTATTTAAGTATCAAATCAAAAAAAAATATTGGAATCGGTTGGCGTGATATTGATTTATTCGTCCATTTGTCGAGCACATATCTAATGCCAATTTAAGATTTATGTGATTTTCTCATAGATACCATTGTCAAAAATTAACCAAAAAAAATGGGACCAAACGGGAAGCACTAGCTTTCAAATAAAAAAAAACATCATAATTGGTTCACCCAGTCAAGAATTCTGGGGTAACAAACATAAAAAAACAGTCGAATTGATAACCTCCTTTTCTTACAGAAGTCGGTTAAAAATATCTATACCAATATCTAAAAAAACCGAAATTTTATACCGGACTTCGTTACGGTTAGAGATATTTTTTTTCTTATTTGAATATGGAACAATTTGGATTACAGTTATGGAGCACAATAATATGCAGATTTTTATACGTTTCTGAACAGTTTTTTTAAATTTTAGATAAGGAAAGGTGAAAATTTGGCAATACCCGTGTGGTGTTTTCACCGGGACTCCCGATACTTTCCGGACCCTAAAAAATTCGACCCTGAACGCTTCTCTGAGGAAAACAAATATAAAATCAATCCTATGGCATATATACCTTTTGGATTGGGTCCAAGAAATTGTATTGGTAAGAGATTATATACATTGAACAGTTATATAATTAGCTTAGAATTTATGTGTAAAGGTTATGGTTGTAGGTACGATTCTCATTTGGGGTACTGAATTTTTCTTATTCCCTGCTGGGGTAGAGAAACCACGTCGTTCACTTCCATCATTCAATACGCAATATTTTGGAATTGATGATAAGTGATATATGTTCAGAATCATCAGAAGAATGATGTGTATTTAAAAAAACCTCTAATTTGATTGCTATATTTATTAACTATATTAATTAATCAAATTCAAAGTCAATTAATTTTATTGAAATAAGAATTTAGATACATGCGATTTTAAAATGTCAACTAATTTACCACCGGTTCAGTAATATAAATTCCTCAGACCTGAGAATGACTTTTTTAAATTATATTATTAGGAAATTTCTTCAAAAGCTCAAATTTATTGTATTGTAATATAATTATAAAAAGAAAAATAATTACAATTGTTTTTCCAGGATCACGATTTGCTCTCTGCGAGTTGAAATCACTTTTATATCAAATTATTCTACATTTTGAGGTGACGCCGTCTGAAAGAACCTGCATACCGGCACAATTAGCTACCGATTCTTTTAATCCAAAGTTGAAGAGTGGTCATTGGTTGCGTTTTAAGATACGTAGCTAAATTGCTCTAATATAAGTATTGACCTGTTGATGTAACCGTAAAGAGATCGAATGATATTGTTGAATATAATTAAGTTACCTGTAATAACTGACAAGTACAATATATAATAAGAACAATATATAACTTTCGCAAACTAATGTAAAAATGTAAAAAATATTACTTGCTCCTAATATGTTCGTAGACATTTATAGCTCATAGGATTTGGGGGTGTCTGGCAGGGGATGAAAAACATGTTAAGTGTCTGACAATGGACAACTTAATTTCTAATATTATTGCCAGGAAAATATTAAAAAAAAACCGGACAAGCAATGGTCCCGTATAAATATTGGAGGTTTAGAGCTTTTTCTGAAATTCAGGCTTAGCTTAGCCAGAGCTCTTTCATCAGATACCCCACTTTAATACCAAATTTTGATTTTAACTAAATGTAAAAATACGTTTTTTGTAACTAAGATGCAAAAAAAATAATAATAATCCTATTTCTTATCTTAATTATTTGTTTATGATATAAAGTTCATACAAACACTATACCATGTTTGCCAATTATACAATCTTGTTTTTATTTTTTAATAACATATGATAAATTTACATATTGTTTCCAAATATATGACTATGTATAGCTATACAGAGTGTTTCATTATTTTTTTTCGAAAATAAGTCCCTTGGAATTACACATTTATTACTATACTTTCATGTTATAATATCACTACTATTTTAAAAACATATATGTGTGAAGCTGCTTTATAATACTTGCCCATTTTTTTTCTACAAATTTATTATGAATTTAATACTTTTTCTTATTAAAATTCGATAGACATACAGACAGGTGATATCATTCGTAACTAGGATATCTAGAACTGTCAGTGAACCAGTAATGTTACATTCAGATTTAGAAGTGACGTTTTGAATTTTTTTTTCCGAAATACCTATTGAAGTAACAAGGTCACTGCTATCATTTTCTTATAAATCAGTATTAATATTAAAAACCATGTAAAAAAATATATACAAAATTTTATGTTTAAGAATGTGAAATGATCACCAGATGAAATTCTCAAAACGTTCAAAAGCTTTAATTTGAAGAATCTCTTAGTACTATAATTGTACCTAATATTGCTCCTTATTTTGCTTTAATTTTTAACAATTGTCTAGAATCCGGTACTTTTCCTAACTTAATGAAATATAGCAAAATAGTGCCGCTTTACAAAAGTGGATATAGATTTGACCCTGGAAACTACAGATTGATCTTTCTTTTGCCATATTTAAGTAAAATATTTATAAAAATATTATTTAACCAGCTCACAATGATCTTAAATATTAATAATTATTTCCATAGTGAGCAATATGGTTTCACCAACGGCATGTCTACTACAGATGCGGGTGCTGCACTCCTAAAACACACTTATGACGCATAGGAGAAGTCATAAAATGCCATTGGAGTGTTTTGTGATTTATCCAAAGTCTGATTGTGTAGACCATGAAACTTTATTACTAAAACTATGTCCTTATGATACAAAATACTGTCCTTGATCTTATTTCCTCATATTTAAACCAAAGAATCCAGAACATTTATATAAATAATGTTAAATCAACTGGATCTAATCTAAGGATGGGCGTTCCACAAGGATCTAATCTTGGTCCAATTTTATTCTTTATATTAACAATCTGTTTTTTATGTGAAGAACCCATGTGATATTATACTTTACACATGATACTCTAAGCTTTAATATATAAGATTCACAGAAACAAAATAGACTATGACTAATTGATATTAACAATCTTATGTTTAATTCCAAAATAACTAAATGTTAAAAAACATAATTATAGTCTAGTAATTAAAGGGGAAATGCTAAATGTGACGTCTACATTTATATAGATTCCAAACTTCAGTGGAACACTTATCTGGAAGCGCTTGCGAATAAACTTGCTCTGCCGTATTCGTAATTGAAAAAGTAAAACAAATGACGGACGTTGAAACTGCCCGACTAGTCTACTACAGCTATAGTATTATATTATGGAGTGTTGGTATGAGGCAGTGCTCCAGATATGAATTCAATATTCATTCTCCTTTTAGATATCTTGAGATCTATTTATAATCTAAGAGCTCGAGATTCTCTGCGAGATATTTATAAAGATGCAGATATTATTACAGTTACTTTACAATTTATACTATAATATTCTGTTTGTGCGACAACATATTAAATTTTATAGTAAAAATAGTGACAGACATACTATAGGAACGAGAAATAACGGTAAGCTTGTTTCGCCATGTTTTCGCCTCCAAAAAGTTAATAAATAATTTATGAGTCTGGGTTTACACCCTATGGTTTTAACAATTTCCACTTGAGAAATCTTAGTTATATTTACATGTCTATACTTCTATACTCTATACTAATATTATAAAGAGGAAAGATTTGTATTTTTGTATGTAAGTTTGTATAGTTTTCACATAAAAACTACCTGACCGATTTCAAAAATTCACTATTAGAAAGCTGCATCTTCCTGACCAACACAGGCTCTATTACATTTAAAAAAAATAGAGATCCCTAAACAAATGCAATAATGTAACTCAAGGTGTGAGAAAAAATATCTTAAATATTCTGTCTTCGCGTGCGCTGCGAAAACTATTGATGATATATATATATATATATATATATATATATATATATATATATATATATATATATATATATATATATATATATATATATATATATATATATATATATATACAAAGCTGAAATAGTTCTATTTTATGAACCAGTTAAATTTAAATAATGACTCATAATCCCAATTGTTTTGTAGTTTTATATTATTTTTATTAAAAAAATATGATCATTTCCCGCCTCTGGTAAAATAAAATCTAACGCTCCACGTATGAACCGATGAACGTTCACCAGAGTGGGGTTAACTAGAGTAATTAACATCTCATTTTAAATCTTAACCAGTGGCCTCCCTCAAGTTTGGGATTGAACGATTCCTTTGACAGTGTAGAAGGTAGTTTAGTTTTCTTAGATGGAGACACTTCTATATGCAGTAATATCTGGTATAGCAGTACTTTTAATTCGCATAGAGCGAATCTTGATCCTGAAATAATAAAATACAAGTTTACATATAAAACATATAAAATAAATTTAAAACGTCCCTTGACATCAAAAGGTCTAAAATTTATCAAAAAACGACCTTTAAATAAACTAAATCAAAATCGGGTCATCTGTTTCCCTAATCAGCTCCCTACCTAGCTGTTATGCCACAAGCATATCTGTATACTTGTGGCACTTTATATTTCAAATTTCAATTTTTAATAGTATATAGTGTTTCTTACCGATACAATTCCTTGGGCCAACCCCAAAAGGCATATAGGCCATGGGGTTAATATTATATTTATTTTCTTCAGAGAATCGTTCTGGATCAAACTTTTCGGGATTTGAAAAATATTGTGGGTCGAAGTGAAAACAACGTACTGGTATATACACTACTTCACCTTTCTTGACCTTGTAATAAAAAATAAAAAAATATATACGGTATATCATGTAAGTTATCTATAGATTTCCTTACGACTTGACCTCTACCGATCACGCGACAATTAGGCGCGTCATCAGTCATTCATTCTACCCTACAACTTATTTGGTAACGATAATATTAAAGACTGTACGGGCAGTTTCACGAGCGTCGATCAAAGCTCGTAATTTTTCTTCTGGGGCGAGCTACTCTCGCCCCTCCCAGCCCGGTGACGCTGTTCACACCAGTCCAGGTCAACAGCAATAAAGTCCATTCAAAAAAAAATGTACAGGCAATCTTAGCTCTGTTGTGGCTCGGAACACTGCACGTGCTCTGCCACTCTCCGAACCTCTCGGAGCACTTTGTATATTCGACGCACCATCCTGTCTTACAAGATGGGAAGAATTTAAATAATTTTATTTCTTTTTTCATCCCCAAAGTATGGATCGATTCATACACATAGCGTGTACGTGCGTTAGTTAATGTCACTGGTCTTCCATAACTTCTTATGATAAGTTAGGTAAACACAAAATATTATATTAGATACTTACAATATAATCCTGTGTAGCGTGCTCATTAGGTTTTCCAAGATTATAGTCATTTGCGCAGATTCTATCCAAGGCCATGGCTGGTGGCCATATCCTTAGTACTTCTGTAAATATTTATTGAAGCTAATTAAACATGTTACACATGATGTCTTAACATTCAGCGCGACGATTGAGTTCAATTGATTCCCTCTTGGAAGAATGAACTATTTTCTTTTTAATGAATCATTAAAAAGAAAATAGTATATATAGTAGTAACATAAAATTGGCGGAACTCACCAACGCACTTTATCTTTTTACTAGAGAAATTGAACGGTGCGATTCTAATGCACTTATTTTACAAAAATCGTAGAGATAATCTAGTGATTGACACTTAATTTTCTCATGGATGGGTGACCATTCAAATATGTTGAGCATTTATGCGTTAAGCAAGAAAAGCTTTCGCAATTTCTGAACTACCTAATTGCTAAATCCAGATTAAAATATCAAAATCAAATAACCAAACCAAATTACCTGAAGTCACCATATCCATATAATTCATATTCTGTATTGAAGAAAAGTCTATTTTTCCTCCTTTTCTTCTATCTTCTTCTTTTATCTCTTTAAATAAGCGTTCTTGTACATCCGGATGGAGGGCGAGTTCGTGTAGAGCGAAGGAAGTTGCTGTTGAAATAGACTCGTACCCCGCCATAAAGAATATGACTGCTTGGGCAACAAGATCTGTGTCTGACCATGCTGACAAAAAAGCAAAATTTTATACTATTTTGCAGATAAAGAGAGATAGTGTGCACTTTATTTTCTTCTTATTGGTTGTCAAGACATTGCGTGTTAATGGCGGAATTTGGCGCCGCTATTTACGTAGCATAGTATGGAAATATGGGAAATATTATAAACAAGAATACTTAAACGAGTTGAAATCACATCCATAATCATGTATTTGTCTGTCTGTCTGTCCGTATGCGTCACAGCCTCTTTATTCCGAAACTATTACAATTACACATTTGTTAACTAGATGTATTGTGTATATGGATTTTTATACCAAAAATAAAAAAAAATACAGAATTATGAAGGAGCTCTCCAGAAATGGAACTGAAACTAAAAAGGAAAATAAAACCGAGAGGTGCAAGTTGTTTGTAGCTGATAGATAGTGTAAATCTTCCTATGAAAATCTTCAGTACAGATCAGTAATTTTATAAAACATATAATAATGCTGGTGTGGGCTATGGCAGCGTGGCGATGTTAGTGCAACGAGACCTTAACATATGTTCAACTCATTTATTATATATTACATTTGATTATTTATATGCTACAAAACAATAGCGGAAAATAATTACACAATTGTATTTGTAGCGAATAAATTTAGGACGCTGATTTAGTGTGTTTACAATTAAGTATCGTGCAATACCCCTACACTGGTATACCGAATTCTTATTCTAACAAAATTGACAAGTTTTGATAACGCCACGTATAGCAGAGTAGGTAGAGATAAACTAAGTAAGAGAGAATGTAAAGACACTCCGCTTTCCACCTGAAAACGAGCCGTTGCTTGTTAAGTGGCGGAACTCAATGTCGCACTTTGTGTTATCAGAGCAGAGAAATTAAAAACAGATATATAATGCATGAACATCAAAGTTATTTAATTTATTTATCTTTTTGGTCACTAATTTCGATAAGTTACGTATTTGTGTGCTACAATATGTTAAGTATTTTGTTTTTCTCCATTATAAATTTTAAAAACATAATATTTGGCGAATCAAAATTACTGTTATATCGATCAAATTGATGATTAGTTATTATTAATAATAGATAAGAACCCGGTATCTTTATAATAATATATTTATAATTTGGTAAATAGATAAATAACTTTGTATTTAATAAAAGTACAATTTAAAACTATCGTAAAACAAAGACCGTTTAATAAAAAAGTACAATTAAAAGGAGTGCCGTAACACTAGGTTATCAAGTCCCCTCTAACTATTCCATTATATGCATTCTGCATAGCGTAAAGTTAAAAAAACTATGTATATTATACAATTAATCACTCCCAATTCCGGCAATTAGACACAAACTACCCCAAGAGAGTATCAGCCTCTGGTACTGAGGAATCCCTTCCTGAGTCTTTAACCTTAGGCCGCTCGTCGAATTCTAAGGAGGGCAAAGTACCGCGCTACAGACAAGATAAACGAGGCATACGCTCTACGACAACTCCTACCACGCTTCACATCTTCGTTTAGTTTAGTTTTTTTATCTCCACCTTAAAGAAGGCCGGCAACGCACCTGTAGCTCCTCTCTAGTCGTGGGTGGCGGTGATCACTTACATACCGTACGCTCGTTTGCCTTGTCTTTTTCAATAAAAAACATCACTACCGTAAAACAAAGACCATAATAATTTTTGAACGTGATTACAAGTTCCATTTACCAAATAGTTACGAAATGAAAAAAAGATTATTTGTACGTATAGTACGGTCGAACAGTCGGGGCCGACCTGATGTTAGCAGGAGACGACTGGGCAGACTTAATTTTTTTTAAGTTTTCGATTATTGTCTTGAGAAAAGCACAATATGAAGTTACAAAACTTTAATTATATACGAAATGTGAATTTCGATATTTGAGCGTGATATTTCTAGAGTGGAGTCATATATATTGTAATATACATGAAGATGACTTGTCTTTATATAGGTCACCTCTACCGAGGTGATTGAAAAGGTATTTGAAGTCAGTCGTTTTCTCCTGATAATATACATATTATTACTTACATTATTTATTTAAACTTTATTTTAACAATACAACTGCTATACAGATAATAAAAAAACGAGAAAAATAACAAACAAAAAAATAATAATACAACAAGATAAAGCATGCCAATAATCTTACTATTATACTTTATACTATACATTGACAAAGCATAAATTAAAACAAAGTGTACAGCAGTGAGACGTTAAAGAAGGTAGGCCACTCAGCATAGATGTTGGCATATGAGTAACAATACTCAGTAATACCAACACTGACTTTCAGTGACCGCCTAGAAAAAGACGCGCCTGCGAACGAAACTGTTTAATAAACACAATAAAAGAAACTATTCTGTCCTGTACATTTTTTTACTTTTTTATGTTATTAAGATATAATATAAATAAAATATAATTTAAATAAAGATATTATCAACATATACATACGTATTTTTTATAATACAGTATTAGGCTTTCATCATAAATCAATAAAATAGAAATAAAAATAGAATAAACATTATTCCTTTTACAAATACATGACTTTTTGTATATTTTATAAGTTGTTTCTTAATTTTAATTTAAAATTGGTAATGGACTTCAATCCGCGCAACGGCGGAGGAAGATCATTCCAACATTTAGAAGCCATATATTTATAACTTCCCCGGAAAGCTGCTGAGTGGTGCACTGGCACCAGCATCAAGTGTGATGAAGCTCTAGTATCATAGCTGCTATATTCATGTGACCAGCCTATTTGTATAGATATTTAGGAGTACGATAGTTCACAACACCAAACAGCAAGGTAGCAAAGTGTAGCTGTCTGCGGAAATCCATTTTCAACATACTGGCATTATTAATATACGGTGTTATGTGTATACGCGGTGGTATATTGAAGCAATAACGAGCACAAGCGTTTTGTACTCTTTGGTTTACTTTGGTTTACTCATGAGGTTTTTGGTTCTAGCCAAAAGCCTAGGTCCTATCATCACATCCGCGTAATTTAATTTGGACAGTACTAAAGATTCACACAGGTGTACTCGTAAATCAGGTCTTAGATATGGTCTAATGCGATATAGAACCTTCAATCTATAAAAACAATTGCGAACCGTATTAACAACATCTTGTTCGAATCGAAGGTTTTCATCAATCAGCACACCTAGATTCCGAGCTTCGGTTACACGTTCAATTATTTCGTTTTGGATTCTTACTTGAGGTGATCTGCATGAGATTTTTCTTATTTGATTGTAGGAACCGAGAATTAAAAACTTTGTTTTATTTGGAATTAACGCAAGATAGTTAGCCTCCGACCACAGGGCTATATTTTTCAAACGTTACGTATATAAACTTAAATATTTTTATTATTTTGTTTCTTTAATTTGAGTTTGTATTTTTTCTAAGTTTGTATTTTAGTTGACAATAATTTTTTTCTTCTTTAACATGTTTCAAATGGTATTCGGAATAAACCAGGTATCCAGTGCGGAAGAGAAATGAGCGAGTAACGCTTAGGAAAAACGGACTCCTATTAAATAAGTTATATATACATTTCCACGTACAGCAAGGTAGGCGAATCTAGTGTTAAGACACCGTTCCCCATTTTCCACCGATTTTTTCGAGGCATTGCATGTTAAGTGGAGTGGTGGAGCTCAACGCCGGATTTTAAAGATTTTTTTATTGTGTAATTAAAACGCTCCGCTCTCTATAACTGAACGAATTTATGTCTTTTCTGTTCGTTCGTACTATTTATCAGTGGAGTTACAAGTACGTAGTTGCTGTAGTCATGGAAGTTCAACGTAATCTTCAACATGCAAGTTATTCCGCTCTCCAATCTATAATAATCAAATATTAAAAAAATATATTAATACAAACTTTTATTGGTCGATTTCTTCCCAATAGAGTATTCTGTAACTGTAGCGAAACCGGCACCTTGATCTGCTTTACCGCTTTTGTCGTCATGAGATAGTTTTCCTGTTATATAAAATATAAAGGAATAAATTTAATTATTAAATAAAGGAATAAAATTAATTATTATAACGCGTAATGTATAATTTTTGCGTTTATTAATGGCCAAGACACTGTCTGTCACTTGTCCCCGGAATTAAAGGTTAATCGGAGATAAAGGTTGTCTAGTAGTGTAAATCAACGTCTCATCGTCCTAATGATATTAGAAAATGAAAATTATTTATTTTCCTGAGTGGACAGTTAGATTGTGTGATTGTGACAAAGGTGGATTACGAGAGTTCTTCAGTAAGAGGGAAGTAAAACAAGCGTTTATGTTCCAAAGGTTTACCAATTTGTGATCATCGTACAATCGATACACGTAATTTTATACTCTTTTTAAAATATAATTACCTTCTTTTACAATTTACATTTAAACACATTCCATTAGTCGATGTCAAATAATTATACTTAAAAATAAGAAAAGTATAGGATGAAAGGCTCTGGCTAAGCTCAGCTTGGATTTCAGAAAAAACTTGAGACTTCCAATTTTTGTACGGGACCCCCAGTGGGCCAGCCCGACATGCATTTGTTCGGTTTTTTAATTAAGTTTAGGGGTCTGTATAGTGGAAACAGAACAATAAAGAAATTCATATTCACCTTTTTTAGCTTCCATTAGTAAATGTATCATGTCAGGTCTTATAATGTTTCGCTCTTCCCTGTCTTTCATTGTATTTAAGACAAGATCTATAAAGAAGTTCGTCACTTCCTTAGAGAATATTGTCAGTTTCAATCTCTGAAAAAGTATTACAAATTTATTAATAAAGTTATATATAGAATTATTTAGTTAGAGTCTGAATTGAGTACTTGTGATTAAAGGACAGGATACACGTCCGTGGTCACGGGTAGACGGACTAATGCAGTGTTCGAAAAGTCGGGTTTCCAAAAATGTATAATACCAAATATACGCGATGATGTATAATAATTGTGAAAATCAAAGGACTTATTATAGGATACTCTTTTCCTGTGTGTAATTTCACATTCAAATAAATGTAAAGAATGTATTTTTACCTTTTTGAAGAAGATAAAAAACAGTTTTAAAAGAGAACAGACCTTGATTTAACCAAAATACTAAATATATCTTAGTATGTATAACACGGTTTTAAACAACAAGATAATAAAACATGACACAAGTTCCTAATAGCGTTGAAACAAATTGACTTCAATTTAGTGGTATAATTTATTTGGAGCGCGACGTATGACTTATAAGACTGATATATTTGACCACCAATTTATTTTAAATGTTTTAAAGAAGAAAAATAATATTAAGATATTTTTCATGAAATACAAAAAGACTTAAAGCAACCACAATAAAAAACTGTCTAAATATATAGGATGAAATATTGGTCGTATACCGAGGATGCCATCTACAGCAAAAGTTAGTATATTGTTTAAAGTACCAATAAGACAGATTATAGCAAAATAGCACAACAAAATATATTTCTGTCACTATTTCTTAATCGGAACTGTTAAATTTTCTGTCGGAATGCCGGCTGTTCCCACCTGAGCCGATGCTTAAGTTCATTTACTTGAACGCACTAATCTCAGGACTTACTAATTGGCATTGGTTTCTTTTTGGGTTAGATAATACATTTGAGGCTATAAAGAGGTCTACTATTACGCAACCCTAGAAAAAAAAGTCACGCTGAGTTTCTTGCGCCGGTTTTCTGTAAGTGACTTTAGTGAATTGGTGGTGAAGGTCATTGTAATCATTTTTGATACTCGATCCTTAGAAAAGAGTATAACTTGTCACATTTTTCAAAACTTCATTTTTGTTCATTTGATCAAAACGGTATATAAAACATCCTCAAGGTTATATTTCCAAACATTTACATATGAGGAATATGGATCAATTCTTAATTATTGATAAGTTGCGGAATCAAATGTTGCGCTTTGTCAAGAGACAGATTGGGTTACCTATTCTACAAAAATATCATAATAATCAATCAGCTTTACTCTGTATCCATGCGGCAAACAGCCGGGAAGGCAGAGGGGGGAACCTATTGTTAAGACACTCCGTTTTCCACTTTCCGCCGAATATGGAGGCATTGCATGTTGAGTGGCGGAACTCAACGCCGCGCTTTTGCCTCGACTCTAGAGCGAAGAAATGAAAATATACATCTTAAGTAAATATTACATTTCGAGTGGAGATCGATCCAAATCCAATCGATTTTACAGTTAAAGTCACACCTAGTGCCCCTGCGTCACGACTTGCCTCTAAAAATATCATGATTTAATAAAAAAAATCTCAACTTACCTTTGCAACAGATGGACAGGCAGAAAGAATAAAAAACATGAGCATATGCCACACTTTGAAAGCAGATGCAGTTTTACCCATTTGGAAGAATTTGTTATTTTCATCAGCATGAGAGTCTACTTTGAGCCCAAAAGCACACGAGGCGATGACGTCATTTCCATATCGTGCTGTCAGATCCTTACAATCAACATCGATATATACAGCTATAATGTTAAAAAATTTAAATTTATTGGTTTGAAAACCTTAAAAAGTATATCAACTGCATATTTAACAAAAATCTAAAGGCTTTTGAAGAAACTTGAATTATAGCGTAAAAATATATCACGTTAACAAAAAGGATCATCTCGTTATAACTTTACCTAGAAATTAATGGACAAAAATACTAACATTTACTCGTATACATAACATTTTAAAAATATGCGTAATACATGCAATTTAAAATACATGCCTAATTAGACTAAATGAACTGTTTTTGTAATCGGTTTCGAGATGAAATCAAGATTGACAAGAAAGCAGTAAAGTATTTACACTCAGAAGTAGAAATCTTCTTCTTCAGAGCTCTAATCATCTGGTCGCCGACTTCCTCCATGAAGGGCACCATCAGCCTAATTTTAGAGCTTGTGAACGCTGGGCTTAGAGTCGATCGCATGTCCTTCCAATCTTGTCCTGAATAATTCGTTTCAAGCTAATATATATACGAAATATATCTAATAAAAAAAATACGAATTTAGAACAAGCTGCGAAGTTTCGTCATTTTCACAATCATTTATTATTTCTAGTTCTTATAATATAATTGCATATTTTTAAAATACATATTCTTTTACCTTTACGCCGACTCGTGCTTAGAATATGATAGACCGGTACTCCGTTCCCCATGCATCACATAATTTTTAAGACGTTGCGTTTTGAGTGACATAAATGACCGTTTGTCTCTTTACCGGGAGTATAGAAATAAAAATAATTCACTACCCAGAGGGGATATAAAATCCACAACTGTCGTACTTACAGTCTAACGCTATGCTATTGCGCCATGCAATTGCGCGCGCTTCAAAGATATAGGGCTCGTTGACAAGCCAAGGCCGCCATGAATTTGATTTACGAACTTTTCTTACTTTTGATTATTCTTTTCGAAAGTGCGCAAAAAGTTAGAGAACATAACTTGAGAGCGCTTCGTAAGCTGTACTGTATACTATATTTTATTATGGTTAACACAAAATATATAATTAGGATAAAAAAATATGGCTACCTTTTAATAAAAATAAATTTCGTGCAGCCAATGGTTCAATTTTCTCATCTATGAAGGCTCGATGGTCATGAAAATACTCGAAATCTTTGACCGTGATCATCTTAACAAGGTCTAGATCTCTTAAAATTATAACAGGCTCCAGGAACTCATATCGTCCTATAAATCTTTAAAAAACAACACTATCAACGTAAGATTCTCAAATATTTTAAGAAAGCAGAAATAACCTAGTAAGGATTAAGTTTAGTCAACAAATTGACTAAACAATAGTTAACACTATTGTGCAATGCGATGTAATATAAGTAATTTCTAAGTTTACCATTACATAAATTTAAATAACTGTAAAAAATCACGCACAGTTCAGGAATATTTAAAGGATAGAAATGTATGGAACTAGAAACAAATTTCATTGGATGTGGGAAACTGCCAGTGTACTTTTTAAAGAAAAACACAAACCAAACGAGCTCTCGGATCATCTGATGGTAAGTGATCATTGCCGCCCACGGCTCCGTGTAACATCAGAGGTGTGTGGCCTTTAATGTATATAAACAAAAAATACGTATCATATAGATAAACACGCTTTTTAAAGGTCGTTTCAACCTGGAAACACTGCCACAGGTAGACTATTCCACAGTTACATGGCGCGTGAATTGGAGTTCCTAAGAAACCGCACATTAGTGGAGTACCATGTATCCAGTCAGTGTGTATGGTATTTCATTTTTTGACGTACTATGTGGATAAAAAAAACGGCGACAGGTAACAGGTCAAACAGTTTCCCAGAATACTCCCCATTATAAATGCAGTAGAGAATGCACAGGTAGGAGACGTTTCTAAGAAAAGCCAGTGTCAAGTCTTTTATAGATCATTGTGTCCAAAACGATTCGAACGGCTCTACATTGTATGTGATCCACCAGCCGAGAGATGAGAAAAACTCCATATGAGGCCAAACCTGAGCCTTATACAGTGCCGATTAGTGTTTTGGCGTAAAGAATCTTGCTCTGCTGATGGCCGTTAGTTTCTTTTTGAGGTTTGGCTTTAGTTTCTAAATTATCGCGATACACAAGTATCGCAGGATTATGTAATAATTAAATTGTAACATTGACGTTGTAAAGAGAGCAATATTTGTTTTTTGCTGGACATTCTCAGCAGAGCTGCCTTCCATGCTGGTGGTAGTGACATGTTCATTCAATAAAACATGTGAAGGCCTATTTGAATAAAATAGATGAATAAATTTGTCGAAAAGTAGGGAACGGAAGTGTCTAAATGGGGAGGAAACTTGTGTCTTAACAGTAGGTTTCCAGGTTTCCTCTGCCTACGCTGTTATGTGCGGAATATAGCGTGAAGGTAAAAACGAATTCTTACCTATCCTTGGTAAACATGCGGTAGCCCTCCTCTATACCAGTAACGAAGTGAACTCGGCGAAATATAACTTTTAACATATTTCCAAAAAAAGGTAACACTCCTACATGTTGTACTCCATATTTACTAAATCTTGTGTATTTTGTACGTATATATAGCCAAATTATTGCAAAGAGGACACAAATCCATATTAATAGAATCATCTGGAAAATTAAATTATTTAATTTTTTTTTTTCAACAATCACCATCACAGTGAAGCAATTTAACTGTTAACACGATAGATGTTGGTTTGATCGTCATTTTGAAAATAAGAAGAAAGGAAAGAAGATAAGGCTTATTATAGGAAGTTAGATAGACATCAAACATGATTTAAACTAATCTTGATAATGATTTAAAAAAATTAAAATTTCTTATGCAAATATAAAACGAAATCTATATACATGCATGTATTATCATGGATTAAGATGAATGTTATTAAATAAAAAAAATGATAACTCGCCATTTTTGCACAGCCAAACCTTCAAAAGCGTCAACACAAAGTACGTATTACATCACCAATAAACAACAAACAAGTGGTGCGGAGTTTATACCTCTAAATTGATCTAAACTTGTTGGGTAACACGTAAGTGTTTTAGCCAAGTCTTTTATAGACTATTTATATAGATATCTATTTTTAATTGTATTTATCATATTTACAATTATAATATAATCTTCTCTCTGGTATGAGAAGATGAATTTAAGAACGTGAACACGTCTCCAATGTCAAAAATAGCCAAGTGTTCAAAACGTCGGATTTCCAAAAATATATAATATAAAAAAAATATACGTGAATATTCCGGTTAGAGTATAAATGAAAATTTAAATTGTATTTTAATTAATTGTATTTGTTTTTAGTATCAGATTCAAATTAAATTAAATTTAGTATAAAAAAAGGGGAAACCCCCGCAATTTTTTGACTTAAGGATTGAATTAATGTAATTGATTTAATAATTTTTCATTTAGCAGCAGACTTATGGTGCCAAACCCAATTTTTTAAATGAATCAATATTTTTTTAAAAATTAATCGAATCGATAATTCAATTATATAGAGATAACTACCATATTTCTCATGTAATGTAGTAGAAGTTATATTTTCTAGACTCCTAATGCCCAGCTCTTATTTTTATCTTTTTACATCATACAAGTTGTAAGTAAACAATTTGAAATTATTTTAAAAGAATTAAATTTACAATTCTTTAATAGAATTCTTGAAGGTTTTGTATAAATAAAAACATAATATAACTTCTATTAAATTACACGAGACATACAGTAGTTATTATTATTACAAAAATATAACTACATAGGCTTAAAAGTGAATTTTTTAATATATTTATATATGTTTATTCAGCAAGTAAATGAATGGCATATTTAAGTTAAAAAAATCGATTAAGTGTTATTCAGACTCGCCCACTGAGGTCCTCATACTAATTTAAATTTTGTAGGTTAACGAGAAGTACAACTTATAAAAATTGACAAACTTAAGTTTACGAGCCTATGTACTCATTTTATATGAATCTAGCGACCAGCTCGCGGCTTTACCCGCTTAAATTGTGAATTATCGCATTTGTACAGGTAAGTACAGGGAATTAACATACGTTCCTGTTTTAATAAATAATGTATTACGATTTATAAAGTGAAAACTATTAAAACCATAGAGTGGCATTTTGTAAATAAAGTGATATTTAAAAATTTTGTCTGTTTGTTGACTCTTATCTCAGAAACGGCTTAACTGGTTTAAGGAGCGAAGATGCGAGTGCGGTGCGGGAACGGTAAAATCAGTTTAATTGTTTTTATTAACTTTTTATTGTATCATTCGTCATTTATGAATGGTGTAATTATTAAATAACTGACCTTAATAACTATTTATTATATATCCTCATAGATAAATGATAGCTTTTTGGGCTCTCCAAATTTTTTAAGAAAATAAATAAACAAAATGAGAATGTATTTTTTGTTTAATAGATCCCAATAGTTATTACAACGCATGCAAGGAAGAAACGTTTTAGAAAGTTGTTTAGTTCTACTAGAATTATAAAAACCACGAACATTTCTATAGTTAATAAATTATTATCTCAAATTAAAAAAATGTCTATGTTTTCCACCTGAAAAACACGAAAAGGCGAAAAAATATTAAATATATATAAATATATAGATACCACATTAGTATCGATACTGTACTGGTAATAATAATCCGGTCCGGTAGTTTTTGTGTGGAGGTCCGGTACCACGCCACCCTAAACTACGAGTAAAACGCACATGACTCTTATGTATTAAGACGAATGTGGAGATTGTTTGACATAACATGCCTCACAGCTTCACGCTGTATCCCGCATTTAGTACGGTAGGCAGAGGGAGCCTTATTTTAGATATTTCACCCCCATTTTCCCCTGGTTCTGATATCATTATGGCGATTTCGATATTTCAAATGAAAAGTACTTCACATTATTAAATTATTTTCGTTACTTCATCTTGCGTTTTTAATTATTAAAAACCGTGTAATTTATTTTTGTAAGAAAAAAAAATTGCACGAAATAACAGTCTATTCTTCTTTCGTCAAACTATAAGATATGACTCTTATATGAAAATTTACATAATTGTGTAAAATAAAACAAATATGATATAAATTATAAATCATTTATTTTTCCTTAACCACTAATAACAGAAAGATAATAACTTATTTAATTATGAGTAATAATTTAAATAAAAAAAAACCTTAGAAGAATACTTAGAGCACTGACTGTAATAGGATCAGATCGAGTATACTGTCTTATACAATTTTAAATGAAACTTTTTTAACCGGATTAATCGCGTATATAGGTAGACTCTGGTAGAGTCTACCCGTGACCACGGACTACAGCAAAGTGTTCGAAACGTCGGGTTTCCAAAAATGTATAATCTTAAATATACGCGATTAATCCGGTTAAAATTACTTTCATATAAAATTTGTAATAATCGTGAAAATCAAGGAACCTATTACGTCTTATATAAAATGGTTTTTTACTATATAATGTCTAGAAATCACAAAACAAAATATATTTAATAGATATACATTTTTATTTCAATTAAATTCAAGTAAAGTTGGTGGAAGGAACCTAGTATTAAGACACTCCGTTCCCCACTTTCCGCAGAATTCTGGAGGCATTGCGTGCTGAGTGGCGGAACTCAACGCCGCGCTTTGTCTCGATATCAGAGCGAAGAAATGGAAATATAAATTTAAATAAATATTTCATTTCCTCAAGTCGGAGTCGAACCCACAACCCGTCGCATTTACAGACACACTTTGGGCGTCTGCGCCACGACCTCCAATCTTAATATATTGTGAAGTATATGACACTGAAAGTGTATGACCATTAAAAATATGTTATTTATTGTAAATTTGCAGTAAAATCGGATTTAAAAATCGGATTTAATAGGATTTAAATTAGATCACTTCTAACATTTATATAATACAATTTTTAATTAACTTTAATTATTTATTTTAATAACATAGGAAGTAATATTATCTGAAGATCATAAAATAAAAAAAAGTAAACACGTATTCAATACATTTAAAATATTTTTTCTGTAGATCTTTCCAAATAGTGCTGAACAAAATTAAAATTATATAGTATCTGAACCACACTCAGTAAAACAAAGTGGAAATTTAAAAAAAACTTTAAATATAAAAGGCTTGTATATGCGTCAAATTAAGAACCTCCTATAGTTTTTTCCTTAGTTAATGAATCAAATATTACTTATTTTGATAACACAAAAGATAATATTATCATAATTATAATAAAATAAGCAAAAAGCTTATAAATAATAAATTATCAATAGATTTCAATCTCTTATCTTAAATCTAAGCCAGTGTCCGCCGAGTATGCGCGGGTTGAACGACTCGGTAGAGAGCTGGGCGGGGAGGAGCGTGCGCTCCGACGGTGACACCTCGATGTGGAGTAGGATCTGGTACAGGAGGGACTTGAGCTCGCAGAGGGCGAATCTGGATCCTGGAGATAGAAAAAGAAATATGCATATCTTCATACATCCGCTGCACAGCTTCGGACGACGGTTCTAAGTTCGATTCTCATTCGGTGGGGTGAATAATTATTTTTTTTTGCTCTGGTAAAATATATAATGCGATGTTGAGTTAGGAAAAAAAAAGAATTTAAAAATGAAAGGAAATTTAAAAAAAGGTTTTTGGTTAAGTTTAGTGAGTTTTCCTAATCTCTTTTTGAGAGGCGTATGAAGAATATACAAAAATATTTGTAAAAACAAAAACCCCGACTCCAGAAAACTAAAAAGAAAATAAACAAGCCCAATAGTTTATTAGGATTAAAAGTCGGGACCTCTTTAAATTAGCGGGGTTCCTGGTAAATATTTTATTGATTGAAGAATTAGTTATAAGTCCCGACTGTTAATCCTAATAAACTATTGGGCTTGTTTATTTTCTTTTTAGTTTTCTGCAGTCGGGGTTTTTGTTTTTACAAATATTTTTTTTCTTTTTCACTTTTTTGTTAGGATTCATTATAGTAATGATAGTCATGATATACCTTTTTGAAATTCTCGTATTGAGCTCTTGAATTTGATACCCATATTATGGTATTCGAAATGAAAAAAAAAAATCACTAAGTTCAATGGCGTCCCACAGTCGCCATGATTGTTTTTTTTAACGTCACCTATCTAAGAACACTTGGGCTGCTAATACAAATCTGACGATACCTCAAATATGTAAATCCGTTCAGCTGTTCTGGAGATATGAGGTAATAAAGAATATTACATACATACAAGATACGCGCGAAAAACATAACCATAAGACAGAAATGTATAAATACTTAATATTAAATATTTAATGCCAGTCAATTAAAAAAAATCAGCCGTCTATTTTTTGTTGAATTGTAGATATAAACAACTTATATTAACAAAAACAATAACACAACGACGATATCAATATCATTGAACCTGCATACTTATATCATCATTTGATAATTAAAATCATTAATGATGTGTATGAATAATAATGCAAAATATTATATGCGTCATATAAATTTATTATTTTAAGTAATGATAAGATTGTAATGTTATTTTATTATCGAAATAGTGAAAATCTATAAATAACTAATCTTAACCTTAAGAATTATTTTTTGCAATGTTAGTTGTTTTTGTGAGTAAACTCTAAATATGATGGTTGTAATTTGTATTACCGCTCGTATTTATTAAATTTACTTAGGCTACCCTTAGTCTGGCCTTGCTTTGTGATAAAATACGATGTACCCACCTATGCATTTTTCCAATACCTGAATACCTTTATATGATGTTTAAAATTACTAGGAAGTAGAAAAATAAACAGAATTTCTTTAGTTTTTTTAGGTTCACACTGTATCCCATATATGTTATAGGAGGGTAAGCAGAAGGAAACTGGGCACCTAGTATTAACACGCTCGGTTTCCTAGTTTTCGCCGAAATTTGGAGGTATTGCGTGTTAAGTGGCGAAACTCAACACCGCGCTTTTTTTCGTTACCAGAACGAGGAAGTAAAAATATTAAATATTTCAATTCATTGAGTGGAAATCGAATCCACACACTGCCGCACTTACAGTCTCACACTTATGCCCCTGCGCCACTACTGGCATCAGATTTGTTTTTTTATATAGCGCTATTTATTTACTTAAATAAATTGTCATATAGAATTACTTATCTTTAATACGGAGTGTCTTAACACTAGGTTCCCTCTGCCTACCCTGCTGTGTGCGGGATACAGCGTGAAGCTGATTTTGATCTTTAATATTACACAACAGAATTCATGTTACAAAGCGGAAATATTCTTACCAATACAATTTCTAGGGCCAACACCAAAAGGCATGTACACCATGGGGTTAATATCATGTTTATTCTCTTCTGAAAACCTTTCAGGGTCGAATTTAAGGGGATCTGGGAAGTATTCAGGGTCACGGTGGAAGCTCCATACTGGGATGCCAAGTATTTCACCTTCTCTCATCTATTATATTAAAAAAAAAATATATTAAATATAAATTGTCGCTATGGAGGTGCAGCAGGACTATTTGACATTATTATAATAAGAAATAGTATTTTGCGATTATCTTATATTGGAGGCATTGCGTGCTGTGTGGCGAAATTCAACGCCGCGCTTTGCCTCGACACGCGAGCGAAGAAATAAAAATATAAATTTAAATAGATATTTTATTTCCTCCAGTGGGGATCGAACCCACAACCAGTCGTGTCTACAGTCACACTTTGTGCCTCTGCGACACGACTCTATCTCTTTAGCTCGAAAATAGATAGATATAGATTATTGTTAATCCTGTAAATTATTTTTTAATAACTTACGAAGCGGATTTCTAAGATAATTGTTTATTATATAGCTTATTATATCTCAATCAAATCTCTCGTTTCGGACTTACGTGACTAGACTAAAATTCACTAATTATTAAATACATCATGGCAGTTCTATAGAAATAACAAAATACACTTACAATAAAATCGTTGGTAGCTTTGCTGTTAGGTTTACCCATATTGTAATCTTTGACACACATTCTGTCCAAGGCCATTACTGGGGGCCAAAGCCTAAGAACCTCTAGAAATAAAAGAAATATGTACATATGTTTACCAAAAGTTACTCTTTGTTAATAAAATGTAACTTCTCAGCATTTAAATTCATTCAAGTGAATACGAATACATTGCCTAATATTCTTTAATCTAGATGTTAAACAATAATTTCAAAAACTAACAAGAATTACATTAACAATCTTTATAACTTCGTCGTCCTACAAATAAAATGGTAGCTCACCTGATGTTACCATATCCATATAAGTCATGCTTTGTATAGCATTGAAATTCAATTTGCCATTATTCTTAACGTCTTGCTCTCTAATCTCTTTCGCCAATCTGTCCTGCACTTCAGGGTGTACGGCCAGTTCGTGTAATGCGAACGACATCGCTGTAGATATGGTTTCGAAACCAGCTATGAAGAATAGTACTGCTTGAGCTGTTAAGTCATTGTCAGACCAAACTAGAAAAGAAAATGTTTATTATAGACGGACACATTAAATATCGTTTTTACAAATAATGTAATTATGTTGACAATAAAAATATATAAGGCATGATTTTCTCATACAAAACAGTAAAAAAAAAATGTTAAAAAGTTGATAAGAATTTGGGAAGGTTAATTTTTATTGTGAGTAGTTGATTTTGTGTTTAATTTACGCGGTGAGGCGAGACTTCCAAAAATTCAAAACGAATATAAATAAGTCAGCCTAAATAGTAAATTTATACATATTTTTGTTGTATTTAGGCAAATAAACCTTCTTAAAATATTATGACTGCAAATGATGATTGATCCTCAAAATGACGTCTACCTATTACTGGGGGACTCCCCGATGGCACGCTTTAAAAGAATAATGATAAAATAATCTGTATCAAATAGTCCAGAGATAACAGTTTGGTTAATTAGCTAAAGATTATTAAAGTAACAGATATGGTGTCAAATCAAGTGCCAGAACAAAAAAATATTGCCACTATTAATAGCTAATCGCTACTAACAGGCCAGTCGTGGCGCAGGGGCACAAAGTGTTACAGTAAAATCGACTGGTTGTGGGTTCGATCCCATTCGAGGAAATGAAATATTTATATTTTCATTTCTTCGCTCTGGTTTGTCTTAACAATAGGTTCCCTCTGCCTACCCTGTTGTATGCGGGATACAGCGTGAAGCTGATTTAAATAGCTAATAGCTTCTGTAAAATATATCGTAAATGATGTGGCAGTGCGTTACTTGCGTGCGTTTTAAAATTGTATAGGAATTTTGAATATTACTACAATTTCATACAAACCTCTATCGATTGACTTCTTGCCGACGGCTGATTCTTCAACGGTAGCGAATCCAGTGTCTTGAACTACATCGTTTCCTGCTTTCTCTTCATGCGCGAGTCGTCCTGTGAACAAAATATTATTGGATATTTTAAAATTTATTGGAGTGTGTAGGCCCTAGGTTTTAAATGGGGCTGGCCCGAGCTATAATACGTTGATAAATGCGGCATAATAAAATTATTATAGGTGGTATGCGGGCGAAGCCGCCAGTGAGTCGTTAGTTGAAAATAAATCAGTCATCCGTGTGGAAATTAAGCCCACAAGTGTTACGTTTACTATCAGACATTGTTGCTACTGTGCCACGACTGTCCATTTTATATTTATAAATGCTATTTACATTGTATTGTATTATCTCAAGTACATAAGTATAAACCTTCTATACTTTTGTAAACAATTACTATTCGAGCAAAACCCATTACTTTGATTACCTATTAATTGACATTAATTATCTATTTCATAAAGTTACTTTGAAATTGACTTATTTATCACTTTGGCTTATTCATTTTTTTTATTTAGATCACTTATTTAAAGTAATTAAATAAGTGATCTATTTTGCCTTAAATTTTAATATGATTATTTATCAGTTTTCATTTTGTTAGCTTAATGCTATATTTATATATATCGCAAATAGCACAGTAGGTTGAGGAAACCTAAAATGTAGCGGTCAATGCCGAGTTTTCTTTTTTGACCATAGTTGGAAAAAAAACTGAAATGCAAAAAAATTTCATTAACCGGAGTAGTATCAAAAAAAATAAACATACCTTTCTTGGCTTCCATAAGAAGATGAATCATGTCGGGTCTGATAATGTTCTTCATCTCTCTGTTCTTCATTGTACTTGTGACGAGTTCAATGAAGAAGTCCCTTGTACGGTTTGAGAAGAGCGTAAGCTTCATATACTGTAAATAGTTTCCACATAATTTTCGATTTCCATTTAGTGCAAGTTTATTTTTAAACCATTTACAAAGACCGTCTCGAATTTGGGCGAACAGTGGAGAACGGAGTGTCTGTAATACCTACCTACTTTTGCAGGACAATCTTATTCAAAAAAACCCTAAGTCTTTATTACATGATTTTATTTTATCTGATCTTTATTAAGTTGATCTTTTTAGATAAATGTGAAATTTACAAATATTTTTTTATTACCTAATACTTGAATAAATAATATTATACTATATGCTATCTGCAATTAGACGGAATGAAGTGAAGATTAAAAAAAAATAAGCTGTTCATATATCAAAATAGCCTTGAAACGAGCGAGAGCAATAATAACATAACATTATGTTAATGCCTGATTAAATTACAACTGGATGCTTGAACGAATACGCAATGTATTAATATACATATCTATTACTTGAAATGAATTTTTATTTTTGTTAGGGCTTAGAAAATTTAGACGCTGAAACTAGCGTATTTCCGTTCTCTTCTTGCCTCCCTTCCGTTGCACACGCGTGTTGAGTGGCCGAACTTGAGGAAATGAAAATATTGAATATTTTATTACTTTGGATGAGAATTCAACCCATAACCTGCCGCATATACAGTCGTACGCTTGTGCCTTAATGGTATTATAAAATAAAATAAACAATATAAATATTGCTAAATCACTCTTTTTGTTTACAAACATCAGTCTAGTCAGAATGACCTTGTCTTAACATGTTTTGTTTGAAATGTTTTTATAAATGACCTTAATATCAGACTTATTATGCACGACAAAAAAAATTGTTTGTTTGTTTATATTTTTTTTATTATTAGCATTATTTTCAACGATCATAAAAATAAAAAAAATCCATCTTTTTCGTTTAATTGAGATTTTCGAGATACCCTCTTTTAGTGTTTTTTAAGCAACTTATTACGCTAGTATTTATCTAAGTATATATTATATCAATGTATATTTTTTTTTATTAAGTGATATGATTTATTTTTCGATTGTCTAAACAAAATATCTTCATTGTTATTTTAATTTAGTAAACAACTAGTTTTTCAGGTCCCCTTTGCCCACCCTTTTCTGTGCGGGATACAGTGTGAAGCTAAATTAAAAAAAGAATGAGACTACCTTAGCAAGAGCTGGACAAGCGGAAAGTACGAAGAAAAGCAACATTTGACGGAACTTGAAGGTAGAGGCCAATTTGCCCATCTCGTAGAACTGGTTCTCCTCGTCGGTATGAGAGTCCACTTTGAGGCCGAAAGCACAAGACGCTATGACGTCATTGGCGTAACGCGTTGTTAGATCTTTACAATCTACGTCTAAGTATCCACCTGCAAGGAATAGGTTATTTAGTATCTTAACCTTATAAGTAACATAAATACTATAATTATTGCGACTGTCGTGGCACAGTGGCAAAGCTCCTGACTGTCAACGAGACGGCTGTGGTTTCGATTCTCACTCTGGATAATTAATTATTTTTAATTATTTTTCCCGTTCCTACTATTATTTCCCGTTCCCGTAAAAAATAATAACAAGTACATTTCAAATTTCAACTTTTATTTCCCATTAAAATGACACGAAACTTATAACTTCCTACTGTTAACTCTCAAAGCGAAGAATATAACCCATATGCACATTCCGTTCTTCGCAATCTGACCACTTTAAGAATAATTGCATATTGTTGCGTGCGTTGGCAGCGTTCAACGCCGCGGTTAGTCTATCCAATATATAATTACTTACGTAATCACACACATATATTTATAAATCTCATTATATAAAATAATAATTTACATAAAGGCGTTATCTTTATAAAAGATTACATGCAATTTTTCAAAGGGAATTAAAGGTCACCTAAGCTAACATCTAAGCTTGATTTCTTAGAAACTTAAATGCGGAGCGCATTTAATAGTATTTACTAGGCTTTATTATAATACCCTATAAATATAAAGAAAGTTGATCTCTGTTTGAGAGTATAAAAATAATTTTATTTTTTAGCTTCACACTTAGCATGGTGGGTAGCAGAGTGGATAGGCACTTTCCACTTTCCTTTCTCTCGAAATTCAACCCCCAACAAACACTTTCACAGTCATAATCGTTGATATCTTTAATGACACAACAGGGTAGAGAAAGGAACCAAGTAATAGTCTTATTAGTCTGAAAATGGGGAAAAGAGTGTCTCTCTGTTCCCCATTTTCCGACGAATTCTGGAAGTATTGCATTCTCTGATGTCGAGGCAAAGCGCGGCGTTGAGTTCTGCCACTCAAAACGCAATGCCTCCAAAATTCGGCAGAAAGTGGGGAATGAAGTATCTTAACAGTATGTTCCCTCTGCCTATCCTGCTGTGAGCGGGATACAGCGTGAAGCTGATTTTTCTTAAAATTATGTAAAGACGAGATCTTTACGTTTTTATAGTATAACTTACTCTTAGACTCGCTGATCTTCTTTTTTAGAGTTCTGATCATCTGGTCACCAACTTCCTCCATGAAAGGCACCATCACCTTTATTTTGGAGCTCGTGAACGCAGGGCTTAGCGTCGATCTCATGTCCTTCCATTCGTCACCTAATTGTTATTAAATATAATATGTTATGTATTTGTTCATAATTTTGGATCATTTAAAAATAGTGTCATCTGATGAAAATATATAGTTTTAAATGGCTAGAGACTTGCTTGGGCAACAAATTTCAAAATTTTACGGTACCTACAGTAAGAGTAACTTCAGGCACTTAGAATGTATCATCTACATCATCATGTATCATTCACAACTCTATTTCCATTTGACAATTCTGGCGAAGACGCAAGTGGAAGCTACTAAGATTACAAACACGAATTTATATACCTTTTAAAGCGAATAAATTCCTGGCAAACAGTGGCTCTACTTTTTCATCGGTAAATCCTCTGTGATCTATGAAATATTCGAAATCTTTAATAGTAATTTTCTTTACTAGGTCAATGTCGCGTACCAATACTGTTGGTCTAACAAACTCGTATCTGCCAACAAACCTACAACAAAAAGTTGTGCTTCAAAACTAAATGATTAACTTTAACTGAAATATAAAAAACAAAGACTATAATAATTATATGTATATGTGTGTTTCAGCATGTGTTACATTTGTATAAATTATGTGTTTTAACTTCTATATGATAGTTTGTGTTTGCACGTGCATTTAAGTTTGTCTTTTGTTCCATTTCACTGGTTTCACTTTTGGTGCTTAGGGTTGAGAACTTGATCTACATTTGAAGTATGTATCGGACATTCGTAACGCAGCTGACGGTCCTACTCCACTTCCATTAAACATCTAAATAATTGAAAAATAAAATGTCGAGAAGTGGTGATGAATAGATCGAGATCTATTGTGAAAACTAACCTTTCATCCTTAAAAGTTTTATATATCCTATCCAAATGGTCACCAAAATGATTTTGGCGGAGTATGACGCTGGTCATATTGCCAAAGAAGGGCACTGCCCTGAGATGCTTCACTCCATAATCGCTGAATCTGGAGTATACCTTGTTGAAGTACAGTACTATAACTGCAAGCAGTACCGCCGTCCATATTAGGAACAACATCTGGAAAAAAATAATTTATATGTGTAGTAGCGTACTTTTTTTATTTTGGTAGTTTTAGGTGTTTTTGTATATTTTTTTTTATGGAAAAGACAAGGCAAACGAGCGTTCGGGTCACCTGATGGTAAGTGATTACCGCCGTCCATGACCCCGTGCAACACCAGAGGAGCTACAGGAGCGTTGTCTGCCCGTAAGGTGGGTTGGGCGCCGGAGCCCGGCATTACCTGATGCGAAACGCAGTGGCATAAAGCCACTACTTCACGCCGGTTTTAAGTGCCGGGGGTGGTAATGGTCCGGTCGAGTCTGCCCATGGGTGTTGCCATTGCTGGCGACGTGACTCTACTACACGTACTTTAGTCGCCTCTTACGACATCACCAGTACCAGGATGATCCTATTCTAGGCCGGCCGGGAACACACGGCAGAAAATTATTATTTATTATTGTTTATTTTTTATTTAAATGTTATGTACAATAACAACCAAACTAAAACTAGGCTTTTTCTGCGAACCATGGGCTTATAGTAAGTGTCATGTAAAGTGAAAAGTATTTAAAATTTTTCTTTATCAGATGTTTCAGATCTTAACATACAGTGTAAAAAAGCATCCAAAATCACTTGTCAGTGTATTGATTGACTAAACAAATGGAAGTGAACAAAACAAAATTTTAACAACACATTACTCGAGACCTAAAATAAATAATAAAGATAATATCTAGATCAAACACTTCAAGTTACCACATAATAACAGGATTGGACAATGACTTGTTATTCAACCAGTTATATATATATATATATATATATAACTGGTTGAATAACAAGTCATTGTCCATAACCAGTTATATATATATATATATATATATATATATATATATATATATATATATATATATATATATATACGATCATTTTATTATATTTTCATATTTTGATATGTTTTTGTTTACAGTTGGTTTATAGTCGTACGCTGGTGCCCCTGCGCAAATACTGGCCCCTTTATTATCAGATTTTCGCCGTATCCCGGACAAAGCAAGGTATGCAGAGTTAACCTAGTGTTAAGACACTCCGTTCCCCACTGAAGTTGATTTTGGACGCATTGCCTGTTGAGTGGCTGAACTCAACGCCGCGATTCGCCTGGATACTAGACCGAAGAAATGGAAATATAAATTTAAATAATAATTCAATTCTTTGAGTGGGGATCGAATCACGACTGGCCTCAATGGCCTCAGTGAAAAATTGTATGATACAACTTCTTTTCAGCTTCACCTTTATCCCGCATATAGCAATAATATAGAATACAGTGTTAAGATACTTCCTTTCCCGACCGAATTTTATTTTATTACCCGAGTATGGCGAAGAGAAAAAGAGAGTTATGACTTTGACCATTATGTATATACGTATGTTCATTTGTTCACTCATTACTTTTAAATAACTTACTATACTATACTACTTACTATAATTTGAGAAATAAGTTATCGTTAGAAGCGTCTAAATCGTCCGCTGATTACAGCCTATATGATGTTACATTAAAACATACTGTTACATTACAAATGTTACATTTTAAATCGAACGTAGCGCCCTCTACGTGACGTAATGTCTTATATAAAAAACAATATAAAAAAATAAAAAAAAAATCTTTTTTAATGGTATCGTGTGGAGTATCAAATGAAAGGCCTTGATTAGGTAATATAGTTAATAAAAAATATATATATAATAATAAAAAATATACATAAACAGAATAATAATAAAAAACTATTAAAAATGCGTAATAATCACAAAAAAACTTGAGATCGCCGTCCAGACGCACAAGCGTATGATGCGAAGTATGGGGGTTCGATCCCCACTCGGAGGAATGAATTATTTTTAATTAATAATAATTTATTCCCCCTTGTTGAATTCCGCCACTCAACAGCCTCTAAAATTTGGCGGAAGGGGAATGGAGTGTTTTTACATTTAGTCTACCTTGCTATATGCGGGATACAGCGTGATGCTGATAACATTGATTTGCCTGCCAAGTAGTCTTTTTGATACCACGAGAGATGCTGGTTGAACAAGCAACATACTTCCAATTTTTAAAAAGATTTTTTTTTCTTTACTGAACCATATAAGTATTATAAATTGCTTGTGACAATTGATCCTCCCGCAGCGGAACAAATTACACCTCAGAAGTGTAATCATTGAAATTAAACTTTATTACAACGTAATTAGGTCCATAATTGAATAATCAACGAATTTTGCCGTCGTCTGAACTCTGAAGGTCAAAATAATAGACGTCAATTTGGTCAAAAACATGGTTGAAATGTTTTTTGTCAATTTTTAGAAACACATTCGGAAAGCGAATCTAATATATTTAGGTAAGCGATGGCTATGAATGCAATTCTCAATCTCTATTAATGATTATTATATACTAGCGGATTGCACGCAGCTTTTTGAACACGGTGTATCTCGCATATACCTAAGGGTAGGCAGAGGAAACGTTCCCCGGATAAATTACAATGGCACGGAAGTCTCCATATAAAAAAATTGTCATTTTTTTCCCCAAAACCTCTTCTACTGATAGTTAGCTTATTAGTTTCGCACATTAACCCGAACAGAAAGAAAGACAAATTCTAGATCATTTATAATTTTTTTTTTGGATATAAAAAATACAGTTATTTTTCATATTTTTCACACTAAGTATAGTTCAATATTTTAAAACCCGCGCTTTTGGAAATTACTTAGAGTATGGAACGTGTTGAGTGGCGTAACTCTTCGCCGCACTTTGCCTTGCTGTCATAGCGAGGAAATGAGAATAAGAAATATTTCTTTCCCTCCTTTAAGGAACCGATCCTACAACCGTCGCACTTATACGCTTGTGCCCTCCACCAGTCTCAGTCACTTTCGGTACTCAAAAATATTGCACGTTCAAAATAGAAAAATTAAAAAAAAATCAAGTCTGTAATTCTATACGTTTCGTTGAATGTATTAAATAGATTTTTAACTAGATAACAGTAATCTAATATTACAAAACTTATAATTACAAACTATGAGGAAACGTATTTTTATCTATGATGAAGGTCAAGGTCACCTACTAATGTGAAAATACTATGATCGGGTGGAAGTGTAAGCACCACTTTAAATGAAACCACAGTTATAACTACTCTATAAAATAAATCAGAAAAAAATAAATTCCCAAAAATGAAAAAGTTATTTTTTCAAACAAAATAAATAATAAAATTGTCGTTTTAAAATAAAACACCATTCGTAAGGACAACGCATGCACATATAGACCTATCAAAGGAACACCGCCCCACACGCCTCATTCCGGAATCGAGTCGTAGGTATTGGCAATAAAGTTCAAAGTTTTAAACATTTTTTTTTTAAAGTGTTATTCCACACTAAGGAAAGAAAAATACTTATTTAGAAAACGTATAAAAATTTAAACGCAACGGGACTCGAACCCGAGGTCAGAGCGCCTGGTCGGTTTCCACGAGGCGCGGGTTCGAGTCCCGCTGCGTTTTAATTTTTATACGTTTTCTAATTAAGTAAAGTTCAAAGTTGTTTAACTTTTAGTAGTATTTTTGTAGTAGTAATTGTTTACGTTATTGGGATCTATACGTAATCGCGTCACACGAAATACAGGTATGAATAAAAATCGTGAAATGAAAAAAAGTCCTACGTCCAAACTGTTGAGGCATCTTGATTAATTTCTTTAGATATGCGTTTGAAATATTTTACCCTATATGCTATTTCCGTAAAAGGAGCGCTGCCTCTTCCACCCTGTATATATATTTTTTTGTCTGGTTGTCGGCTTGTCAGTCCGTTATTGCACGCTAATCTCAGAAGCCGCTTAACCGATTTAAATTAAATCGGTTAGGTAAGGTTCCCTGAAGTGTTTGTTTTATTTCAATCGGTTCATAAATAAAAATGTTGTATCAATACAAAGTATTTTGTTCAACAAAATTACCGTAAAATAAATAATTTATTAGAACACAAACGTGATTCAGATTAGTAAATAAATAATTTTGTAGATCAAGCGGACGAAGCCGCGGTTGAGTCGCTAGTTACATAATATATGTAGATACACTTTCGTTCAACTCACTTTCGTAATACATTCAGAACAGGTTAATAGCAATATTAGTACAATCTGAGGTCACATATTAAAAACAAGTTTATCAAGTTGTTTGCAAATATGCAACGTGGTTTTCACATTATTTTGTATTTTTATAGCTTCACGCTGTATAGCGTGCTAGGCAGAGGAGTACCTATGTTAAAAATCTCCGCTCCCCAGGAAAAGCCCTATTTTCAATTATTGAAAAGAAAATCTAGTAGAAACTCAACGCTGCGATTTATCCTTATACAAATATACTCGAGTAAGAATCAAACCCGCAACTGTTACGTTTACATGCACACGCTGTGCCGCTTCGCCACAACTGAGAAAATAATATTATTGTTTAATTTTTTTTATTAATTCCAAGATTAAAGCTAAAACTAAAATTAATCTGAATCTGTTTCTTATATAAATAATTGTATTGTTTATTTGAAAAACTTTAATACCGAAGTATAAACAATGTAACGTTGTTTCTTTATAGTTCCTTCTTGTTGTTTATTTTTTCTTAATATACATTACTTAATAAGAGTCAAGGTAGAGGTGTATTGTAAATCAAGACAAGTTATTGTTTAGTAAACAGTGACTCATTGCTAAGAATATGTATTAAAAATGCAAAATTTCCACGCCTTTTGTCATTATTTCAGCCTTATCACCCTGTGAAGATCTCCTACCGATAATCTTTGAAACTATATTTGACAATATTTTTCTTATTTTACCTATAATTTAGTTCTTACGTACTCATACTAAATTTTTTACAAAGTCGATTTTCGTTGTTGTTAGTTTCTTCGTTTTTACGTCTGAGCATATAAGATATACAACAGATGTTAATACTATTATTCTACTAATATTATAAAGCTAACAATTTATTATAAGTTAAAATAAAACTATAATTTTATATTTTTATAAGTAAAAATAAAAATAAAATGAACCGGCGAATGCGCGTTTGGTTCGCTAACTCAACATTTAAATCACAGATAATAAAAACGAATTACTCACATTGTTTTTTCAATTTTATTTCATTCACAATTCACTTAAAATCAATACAATATTAAAAAAAATATAAAGTTATTTAAAAACGACAGTATATATATCGTAGTGTTACAAGTACAACGTGTTATCAGCGCGAAGTGCCTCACGGAATAGTCTCGTTTATATATTCACTTCACAATATATCCGTATATAATTGTACGCAAATATGAATTATTATCAAAATAATTATCGCATCTAGAAAAATGATAATATGGAAAATTGTTTATTATGGTGAAATATTTGTAATATTTTTAGTTCGATGATTTCATAATGTTTTGTTAGATTGTTAATGACAACAGATAATGTAATAATACCATTGACTTTGAAAAGAGCAACTGTTGAGTTTCTTGCCGGCTCTTCTCAGCAGAACTGCCTTCCGAACCGGTGGTAGCTTTTTTTTGTTTATATGTTCATTCGACGATTCAAAAGTACTTATAAGAGTTTATTTGAATAAAGAATATTTTGAATTTGAATTTGCACGACTGGATAATTGAAGTGATAGTGACTTATTTCTAAGTTTTTCTTCCTTTTTTTATTATTATTTGTTTTAAATATTCAGGAATTTCATTAATCAAATTTCGGCGTACGCTTGTGCCTGTACACCAGTGCTTTGACTCCTGGCGCAGTTGCAACAAACGTTGGATTGTAAACTCTGGTAAAAAGGCAAAGCGTGTCGTTGACTTCTGCCACCCAACACGCAATGCATTGATAATTCGAACGTTACAGTTTAAATGGGAACAGAGTGTCTTAGCACTACGTTCCCAGGCTCTTCCTAAACACCCTGCTATGTAAATATCCTACATTTCACAGGACATTGCGTCATATGGAAGAGATGAACATAATGTCAAATCCTGAGAAAATCTTCTGTTTTAGTGCCACTGTAAAAGGCATTGAAATATATAATTTACTTAGAATAAGGTAACAAGGCAAAGCACGGTGTTGAGTTCCGCCACTAAACCACTCCTCCTTTGGTAGAGAACGGAAGAGGGCACTGCGTACCAGCTGCTGCATGCTGCGTACCAGCAAAAAAAGAGTCAACAAATCTTTTGTTCTCCACTATGGAAATATTCACAGATTGTTTAGTGTATGGAAATAAATGATTACGTAATCTGGAGTTTAATGGCGGTGGTGACTTGCCAGAGTGACAGTTGAAACTATATACTGCACTGGAGCAGATTGTGTCCCATATTGTACTAAGTGCCCTTACTGTTATATCCAGCACAGTGCCAGTTTGTGTGTACTCAACACAAAAGGAAATATTGAATATTATGTTTCGATTTATAAGTAAAATTTAATATACATTGCATTGCAAACAGTATGATTATTGATCAGGGCAGTCAGAGAGACTGGAACCCCAAACGTTAGAGCTCTTTGTACCAGCTCCGCCGCTGTCATTAGCCTCTTCATCCTCATGCCTTTTATGTGACCTTCATGTGTTCATTGACACTAAGTATGCTACATATGTTAAGTAAATCCTATTACGTATGATTCATAAAATGTTCATAATTGTATAAATTTCGTATGAATATGAAAGTATTCTTATATTTATTTCCAAAGTTAGAAAGTCGATTGCACATTTTTTTTTAGTTACACAATGTTTATTCATTTTGTAAATATTGTTGAAATTTTTTTTATTAGGCTAGTATTAAAACACTCCCTACAGTTATACTTTTGAAGTCAGTTTTTGCTTTTTACAATCCTTTATTTAACTTGACATGTTTGTATGGAAGGAACTTTTTTTTTTCAAATAATGCAGACCTTTTTTAACCCATTTTTGATATCTGATTTAGCTGAAATCTTGCATAGACATGTATATCAGAGAACAAAGAAATATTCTGGTGACTGTGACAGCTGATCCGTTGATGGAGCCGGAAGGTGGTCACTGGAATACTATGATGGCACAACATAATCTTATCGAGTTTGGGCTTATTTGATTCGTCGTGACCAGCACTCTGTGCTTACATTGTAACCAGGACCTGATGATGAAGCCGGAGGGTGATCGCCGGATCTCCATGATAGCGCAACGTAATCTAAGTTTCATAAGAAATATGGTCATGGCAAGGTCTTTGATTACGCTAATATCTGTATGACATGAGCAATAATATCACAAGTACTCGATTGCTTAAGGTGGAATACGTGCTAAGAATCTGAATAGCAGAGGGTAACAAACATGCATGTCATATTTACTCTTCTATTCCAGAATCTCTGGGAGAGTGGACCAACATTTCTTTTGATCTCGTGGGAACAATATGAATAAAGTAAAATTAAAAATAGAAAAAAAAACATATGAAATCGAAACGCAGAGAGAATGAAGCCTCAAAAAGGGTCGAAATAAAAACGTAGAAAGGAAAAACAACCAAAAATAAAGTTCTAAAGTAGACTAAAAACTATAAAATTAATTAAAAGTACAAAAAAATTATCACAAGGTTTTTTAAATTAACTTTTTTTGAAAAATAAATGTTATCCCCATATATATTAATAGATATATTATGTATATTACAATAACTCCTTGAACAGTGTTATAACTTAGATTAGTTTTAAGAAATTATAATTGTAATTAATATGCACTTTTTCATTATATAATATCATTATAGTTAAATTTTAAATTAAAAGCACCATACACCATCGGTTACTGTATAAATTTTTATTAATGTCATGTCTTTAGTGACATTCGTTAAGACGAATCGATTAACGTAAGTATCATCAAAAATAGCCAAGGCGTTTGGTCTCTACAACGCCACATAGAAACGCACAGACATACACACATAAATAGACCTATAAACATATTACTCTCCTTTGTGTCCCGCAGTCGGATAAAAATATGATATATGTTCATTATTTACTGATAACTTATCAAACACTTAGCGTCGGTCGAATGAAAACACGTCTAAACTGTTAAGTGGAAAATCAAAAGCTTATTACAATGTGAGTTTTTTAATATTTTTTATTTTTATGCTATTATTATTAATAATGTTATTTTTAGTATTTTAAAATTTCAACTATATAATTTTTTTCATAGAAATGTAAGCAAAATGAATTTCTAGTTCGGTTGTAGGGAGCGGAGCAAAAAATTACGAAATTTAAAAATTTTTGTTGGTCGAAATTTAAACCTATTTTGTTTAAAAGGAGTCCACTCCGCCTAAGCTTTACCCATACATTTTACTTGAAAGTCGAAACATGGCTTATGAGTTGGTTGTAAAAAATAAACAGATATATAGATATACATACAAATACAACTCACATACGCTCTTTAAACGTTAGCCCCTTTTGATGCGAGTAAAGGAAATACAAAGTAATTCGTAAACGTTTACATTTACAGATTTCTTTCTATAAAAGGGAATAATTTTCATAGCGTAAAATATCTTTTGTGGTTAGTGTTCTGCTTAAGCTAATGAAATTTACTCGAAATATCTCGAATTCAGGCGGAAAATGATAATTTTAAATATTACTTATTGTTTAATATTGTTTAATATTCTTGTCTCTGGCACCAAGGTGGAGGTTTCACTCCGCTCCTGCTGTATTCGGGTTACAATGTGAGGTTGATTTTTTTTTTTACCTACTATTGCAGATGATGTACCTAATATTAATATGGGTTGCGGTACATGTATGTGTACTAGCGTTGTACTTGTCGAGGAAATACTCAAGATTCAGCGATTTTAACGTAAAATGTCTACCAGTAGTGCCGTTGTTTGGTAATTTGTTCAGAGTTCTATTCCGTTTGCAAAATGTTACTGATGATTTGGATATAAATTATAAAAGTTTCTATAATGAGCGGTAAGTAGTACAGTATTTTTTTTTTAACTTCCCGCTATGTCCTCTTAAATAGTAGGGCAGGCGGAGGGAACTTAGAGTTTCCGTAAAGTCTTGTTTAGACATCGGTTAGCCTTAATTTTAGAGTAAAAAGAAAGTTTGTAAGGATGTATGTTTGTCCCACTTTCAAGCCACGCTAAAAGTACTAAACAGATTTAGATATATATATTTTTTTAGCCTCACTCTACTGGGGTAGGCATTGGAAGCGTAGTATTAAGACACTCCGCTCCCCACTTTCCGCCGAATTCTAGAGACATTGTGTGTTTAATGTCGGACTTTGCCTAGATACCAGAGAGAACAAATGAAAATATTCAATATTTCATTACCTCGAGTGAAAATCGAACCCACAACCTGCCGCGTTTACATATAAACGCTTGTGCCGCTGGGCCACGACTTTCCTCAAGATTTAGATAATTACAATAATACAGCATATACATCAGCATAACACATAGGCTACAATGTATATAAACATTTTATATAATACATCACTTTATAACATTATTTTTTTA